>JAPYZO010001053.1:0-21856 GCA_030522905.1 Torymus flavipes | reverse complement strand
TGTAGGTGGTGGGATCGAAAAAAGGATTTATAATAAAATGTGTAAAATTTTAGTAATGCTAACTATTATTTTATAATATATAAGTACATCTTAAATATTTAAAGTGAGATATAGTATTTTACGCGCGTTTCAAAGTACAACACGCGCGCTTTAAAATTTAAGCACTCGGCCCCTCGTTATACGAAAAAACCGTATTAACGAAATGTAACACGGAGCTTACATTGTACGCTCACAGCATTGTTAGCTAATCCACTTTAATCTCATTTTTCCCCGAGAGCAAAGAATTTATTTTTCAAAAATTCTCATTCCTAGCTCCAGAATCTCGAGAATCCCGTACGTGAACGTATCCTTCTTCCCTCCTACAAAAGCTAATAATAATCTTTGACCCTTCACCTACTTAAATGTTTCTTAAAAATTTTTCCCCGACAAAGTTGAAATTTTCATCATATTCCATTCTACTACGAAAGAAAAAACGACATAGAAAGGAATATTCCGCGTGCAAACACAGGCCAACAGTTATATAACTACAAAGGTATACACAAGCCAGTACCTCAAAGACAATCTAACAACTTAATAAAACTAGTTAATTTCCCATAATCCTTTCAATACCTCCACTCTCCACCTCCTCCTCCTCTTCTCCAGCTTCCAACAAAACCCCTGATGGAAACAATAGCTCCCCCGCGCGAATCACACAAATTAAATTTTCTCGAACGCGCAGAGTATAGTGCGAGAGCGAGAAAGAGCGCGGGCGCGATCACTCCGCGAGATCGCGCGCCAAAGTCATTCGGCGCAAATTAAATTAAACAAAGAAAAAGACTCGCTCTTTCTCTCGCGCACTTTATATACGCTCTTCTCGCACCCCTCGGACTGGCGTACGAGAGAAAAGAATAGACAAGCACGTGAAAGTGAGAGAGAGAGGGAGTAGAACGAAGAAATATCCATCGAGAAATCCGACGCGATGGATATAGAATCGCTAGTATGTGTGTGTGAGAGAGAGGGCTTTAAAAGGGGGAAAAGAAGCGAGAAAACGAAGTCGACGACGGTTCCTCGCTCTCTCTCCCTTGCTGCGCGAGACGTGCCAGGGCTGTACAGATATATACTAGCCGATTCTCGCGCTCGCAGTCGCTCGAGATTATGCTAACGAGACACAAACCCACTCTCTTCCAGCTCCATATATCCCTCTCTCTCTCTCTCTCTCTCGCTATATTCCCTCGGAAGCGATCCCTCGCCCGCTTGATTCCTCAATCTCTCTCTCACCCACCCTATATACTCCTTTTTCACTTTTCCCGTATATGTATGACGCGTATATACAGCGATTTTCGAACTCCCGCTCTCTCACTATGTGTATAAAGCTCTCTTTCGCATCCCCCACCCCTCGATCATCATTTTTTCCCCAACTTTTCGCGAGAGAAGACAAAGACGAGTCGGGCTCTACACGCGCGCTTGGACGCGGGGAAAAAAGTTTACTGTAAACGTTTACCCGGAGAGCGAACACTCGCGGAAAGTTGCTACCCTGATTGCACGCGTGTGTGTCCCTGGCGATTTCCCTCCCGTTCTAGCGTGAAAGATTATGCTATACTTTCCTCAAATTAGATGCGCCCGTGTGGATAAGATTTCTCTTAGAGAGTATATAAGGGTGGCAGTAGTTCGATATAGGGGATGTTGGAGTGTGGTATGATTGATCCCCACGTGGGATTATTCTTTTTGCACACGGTTTGCGCGACGATAAATAAAGAGCTACGCGTGTGTATAACTGAATAACGCAAAATGCGCTGCTTTGGGATGAAATATAATTTGAAGCGAAATTAAATTCTACCTTGGCGCAAACGAATATCAAAATGAATCTCTTGTACCTTTTTAAACATAATAATATAACGCGACAACGCGAAAATTCTAAAATATAACTCATATACTACGGAATAATTTCAAGAGGATGTATAATTAATTCCATAAAAAAAAACACCAGCAGCAGTGCTGCACCCGTAAAAAAACTCGCCGACTCCTCAGCGCGCGTTGGAAAAAGAACACATTATTATCCTTCTCTTTTAATTTTAGTTCGGATCCGCGTCCCGCGGAAAGTTTCACATTACAGAAACGCGAGCGAGCGAGCGCGCGGTAAATCCGTCATTACGACCTTTGCAGGCATAATTTCCTCACTCTCGCTAAAAATAAATCCTCTCTCCCCGCGAAGAGAGCACACTCGAATTCCACCTCTCTCCCAATCCTCCGGCCGGAATAAGGGAAAATCATCGCGCTGTGGGGCTCTAAACTCGTATAAAAGTCAAAATCGCCTTTTAAAACGGCCAGCTGCTCTCCCATCAGAGAAAGAGAGAAAAAATAAGAAGAAGAGACTAAAGAGCGCGAGATTCTCAATTATACGGGGCGGCGTATAAACGCGCATACGCGTACCATAGCCATCCCAAAAAAAAGGAAGAAAAAGAAGAAGAAGAAGAAGACGAAGCAGTGCGCGGAGAAGACGGGGGGATTCGCGAAAAGCTCATCATCAGGCGAGAGAGGGTAAAATAAAAGTAGACGAAGACGAACGAAGAGACGGGCTGGCGGGGGGCTCAAAGTGGCTTACGGCGTGTTCGCGGCAGTCGAATAAAGAATTAAATGCAAAATTAGAATTCCGCCCGGAGGCTGCTGCTGCTGCTGCTGCTACCGCCGTCGCCGACTGTAAAACCCTTCCCCTATCCTCGCACTCGCTCGCTTCACGCCGGATTACGATTGCGAGACTCGAAGAATTTTTCCATTTATCGCATCCTCTTGCACGAGTGCGCGCGAGAAATTCGAGCCCCTCTATATACGCGCGCTCGCACGAATACACATACTGACACACACACACGTGTGTGTCTGAGAGAGGGAGATTGAACGGTAAGACAAGTGCCGCGGACGCCGTGAATTTCTCCGTGTGTGTGTATCGGTCGTGGGAACGAACAGAAGCGATTTGTTATGTGTGGCCAGAGAGGGTAGGAGGATATATCGTACAAGTTGGTCTTGGATTTTTCACGCTTTGGGTCGGTCACGTATATGTGTATGTTATTTTATGCGGTATATTATTATATAGCATGCGAAAGTATGTACGTGATGATGATAGTTAATGGTATAATATACGTGATGGCTGGTTTTGGGTTCGCAGGTCAAATAACGCCGGAGCTCCTGCCGGAATTCTTGGCCCAGCTGGAGAACCACACGGTCATACAGGGCCGCGAGGTGTCCTTTACCTGCGTCGTCAATCATCTGCAGACCTACAGGGTAAGATTAATCGATTTTGCCGCGTCGTCCAGCGCCATGATATGTATATGTGGCGCACGGGCGATATTATATACGCCGCATTGTTTTCGGAGATTGAATAAGCGCGTGCGGGGATAAAAAGGAAGGTGAGTGCAAGCGCTGATGCCTGCGCGGTAAAAAGCGTATGGAGATTTTTTTTTGTCAGGCGTGTCGTTCGGAAGAAAGTTATAAAATATGCATGGGTGTGTGGAGAGCGAGGGTTGTAAATATTTGCGAGGGAAAGGTGATTGCGGGGGGGGGGTGATAAAACGGGGGTTAAATTGTTATGGGAAAAGGTGATTTTTTATAGAAATGATGATTCAATTATAAGTGTTTTATTTTATTTTATTTATTTATTGTACGGGCAGACAATCTTTTACAGAATAAAAATAAAATTACAAAAAAGATTGCCAATAATTGTAAGGCATAATAATTATCAATATATACATCTGTATTATATCTGTAGATAAAACAAAACTGTTATATATCAGTAGTTTGTTGTTAATAGTTTATTGTTAAGGATCTTATAGTCAGTTTGAACTCCCAAAGTTGTTCGAAAAATGCCCTTCTATATTTAGGTTACAAAAAGTGAAAATGCGCTAAAAAACAAACCGCTATACCACACATAGATTTAATTTAGATCTATTATCTGGAAAGATCAAAACCAGAAAAAAGGCAACGTTGTGCTCATTCATAAACATCCCCGCAAAAATTGGAAGATAAAATTCCCATCCACGGCTAACAGAGTACAAATAAAAAAGTCTTCTATGAAAGGTGGCGTGGATCAAGGCGGACACGCGGGCTATCCTGGCGATACACACGCACCTCGTGGCGCACAACCCGCGGCTGTCCGTCACGCACAACGGCCACAACACCTGGAAGCTCCACATCACGAACGTGCAGAAAAACGACTCCGGCACTTACATGTGCCAGGTGAACACCGAGCCGATGCTTAGTCAGGTGAGCTTACATTATTTATATGCTTTAATTATTATAATTAAAAATACGATGTGAATTTCTTCTTTTTTTTTTTAATGAATTTGATAATGAAATATATACTTGATTTAATAAATGTGCTTTTGATTTTGTAATAATTTCGATTGAATTTACGCTTTCGGTAATTGAGAATATAACATATAATACGAGATTCAATCGCGCAAGATAAATTAAAATTATTTCAATATACCAGCGATACAACATATAACATTACTCATACAAAGCATAATCCTCTCTCCGCAGTAGTAACAGCTGGAATAAACCAGCCACTGCTCGCACCCAATTACACACTCCTCGGCTATCGAATCATCACTTTCTAATTTATTCATTCCCATCCTCATCATCATCATCATCATCCACCCTCACCGAATAAATAAATTACTTCTCACATCAAGCATCCTCATCTCATCTCCCTGAACCATCTTGCATATACTTCGCATTTTGATGCCTCCTCTCCTTACACTCCTCTCATCTCCCACGAATTTCTTCCCTATGCATGATACACGATCCCCTCTCCCCTACTCGTAAAAACGAGGCTCGGTGCTCACTCATACACTAGCCATAAAAAATGTGTGTATATAACGTACGCAGCAGTAAAAGACACAGCGTGTATACTCTAACATAACGCTCGCGCGTCTCTTCTTTCATGCTCTGCCATCGTCGTGATCGTGCAGATGGGCCACATGACGGTGGTCATACCGCCGGACATCATGGACGACACATCTGAGGGTCTGGTGGCGCACGAGGGCGGCAACATCAAGCTGCGCTGCGTCGCTACTGGATCGCCCGAGCCCAATGTCACCTGGAAACGCGAGGACGGCCGTATCATCGTCCTACGCGGCAGCGGACAGAAGAAAGGTATCTATATGCATTTTAATAATAATAACATATGTATACGATGTCAGTCAAGTGATAAAAAAGACGGTGGTGGGGGCTATAAGTGCGCGTGTTATACGGTGTATATAATGCCGTGTGATTGATTGTTGTTATACGCGTATATATATATATATATACACGCGCGGTTATCGCGGGCGAAAGTATATAGGCACTTGTGAGAGAGCGGCTGCATGCACGATCGCGCGGATTTATTTATGGAGCAAACATTTCAGCGCCGAGCGCGTTAATAAGTGATTTATGGAAATTATTATTTACGAGCCGACCCCCCACCCGCGAGGAAGGGAGCGTACGCGCGTATAAATATTTGATTGATTGTTTATATGTTTCGAGTGGATCGAATCAATTATCAAAAGAGCGATGTAGTGTACGTTTCTTTTTTTCTTGTTCGAGGCGGAGGGGATTAGGTTCGGCACTTTGCGAGGATTTCGTTTGTAACGCGGAGTTTCCATTTCGCATGTTAATTTACAAACTCTTGAAAATTGCGCCGGCGATATATTGTTATGTAACAAAAATGCGAGGATGATTGTCGAGGGCGCGTTGTTGTTGTTGTGATGGAGCGAGTGGTATTATACGATTAATTGCACGATCATTAACGTGTACAGTATCGAAATGCATTATATAATAAAGTCGTTGATATATGAAAACGTAATTTAAGTGTTCGATGTGATTTTGAAGCATCGTCAAACCGTTAAAGAACAATAAGTGTATCTCGAACAAACGTATACATTCGATAAATAACATTTAAATAAAAGCACACTTTCTACCCTTTAAAACTATACAAATATTCCAAAGACGTTATCTCCATCGTCCCGGCTCGTTCGCACATTCATTACAACGAATCCTAAATAACCCACATTACCCTACCCCCTGTCCCCGTTACCGCAGCATCCATTACACCCATACGACCGCGCCTCCTCCTTCTCCCATTTGCCTTTCAAAATCACCGCGCAAAAAACACGCATGCAAGAAGCCAAGTCACGCGTGCATCGTATAAGAGTGTACGTATGTACCCTATGTGTATAAACGGTCGCGATGTGTGTTGCAGAGCTGCAGAAGTACGAGGGCGAGACGCTGGAGCTGAGCGGCGTGCTGCGCCAGGAGATGGGCACTTATCTCTGCATAGCGAGCAACGGCATACCGCCGACCGTCAGCAAACGATACCAAGTCAACGTACAATGTGAGTATACACATATATAAGTATAATGTAGCGGATACATAGGTGTAACGCGTGCGGATAGTGCCGGCTTGTTTTTCGAAACGCCGGCGGTGATCGTTGAGGTTTGTGGTGCAGCGAGGGCTTTATGGCTATGCGGGGATTTGTCGCGGTGTCGTTGGGCGGTATCGGAAGATATCTTAGAATAAGGAGATTTTTACGGGTGTGCAGAGCTCTGGTAGAAATGTTAACCATAAATTACCGATTTGTTTTAGCTGACACTTTTGAAAACATTAATATTTTAACTTATGTTGATTTTTGCTAAAAGTACTTCCATTTAATTAACGCATTAACAATAAAATATCATTCTTTTTCTGCCAGAATAGGGAGATTGGGAAATTAGAGACGTTTTTAAATAGCAAAAAGTAGTTTATTAAATGTCAGTTTCATATATTTATACACTGAAAAATAGTTTCGTAAATATTACAAAAATTTTGCAAAAATTATACCATATTTGCTTCGTAAAACTACTACAATATAAAAAAAAATGAAAAAATTACCATACTTTGTAGAAAATTTCGCAATACTGTATAACTATAATAAATTATCCCATAAACTTATGTAGCGGAAATTCCTACATAAAGTACATGATAATATATTAGAGTTTTATAATCTGTTGTAGCTTTACGAAATATACGCCCATTTTCGCAAAACTTTTTATTTGCAAGTTTTATTAAATATTATTTCCTCACTATATCATGGTTACAGTAAAATAGCACATTTTATATACATACCAATGCGAAAAATTAAAAACCAAAAGTCAAAAGAGTCACTGAAACCAATATATATCAAATTGAAATATAATTCAGCGCATTCACAGCCTTTTGGCTCCACTAAAATTAAGAATATATGCCAAACAATTCATCCACCCACCCACGCGTAACAACTTTCACAATATGATACCCCGAACTTCCGCAATACAACAAAAAAAAAAACCAGCTTTGAATTTCGCTACATCAGTTTTAAATTCAATATCACCATATACACCAGGAGAAGCAACAAAAAAATTGCCCCGCCTGCTCGCTAGAAATTGAAATGACTCTTTTTTCTCCCCCTATGCGTATGTGTATCACAGTCCAGCCATCGATAGAAGTCAAGGATCACATGGTCGCGGCGCCGGTCAACAGGGACGTCGTGCTGCAGTGCACCGTGCAGGCCTCGCCCCAGGCGATGAATACGTGGTTCACGGATAAAGGTATACTTCGGCAGCCGCGCGCTCTCTCCTTCTTTTTTCAATTCGAGATTCGCCAAAAAAAGACGACGACGAGCGCGTTATTAAAAATCGAACTGCCGTCGCGTTCGCCTCTCGAATTATCATTATCGGTGTGTTTATACGTGTACTAAACTGGAAGTAAGTTTACGGCCTCTTAGTGCAGTTAGTTGTAAAAAAATACACGCACGCGAGGGATATATAATAGTCGCAGCAAGAAAAAAACGAGAACGCAGAAAATCGACGCGGAACAAAGCGCGGTTAACAGCCGTTCCGCCGACTAAGAAAACTAAAAGGAAACAACAAAAACATATCGCGTGCAGCGCGCGGGGGTTAACTCCGCCGCACTAGCACTGCACAAAGCTCGCGCGGGCGATTATTCGTTTGCGCGCAATTATTGGCCGGACTTAAAACAGAGAAATGAATCGCGAGCCCGCCGAACATTGGAAAGCGCTCTCGGCTCCGTGCACGCTTTGTGTCCTACCTACTGCTATCCCGAAAAGCGTAAAAATCGAGAGCGACAAAGCGTATACGCTGTAGTAGATTAGTTTTCGAGTGCACGCGAAATTCCCGGGCGAATTAACGCGCTCGTCGTCGTCGTGTATATTGGCTTGTCGCTTGTGTACGTGTGCACGTATGTGCGAAGGGATGATGGTGCGTATAGAGAAAGGGGGACGGCTTTTCGTGTCAGCAGGTGAAAAATTGCTGCCGAGCGAGAAGTACCTGATGTCGGAGCGACAGACGAACGACTACTCGTGGGAGATGAACCTGACGATACGCTCGATCGAGAGGGCTGACTTTGTCGGATACATCTGCGCTGCGGAGAACGCGCTTGGCAGGGCCGAAGGTGCCGTACGCCTACAAGGTATATTTATTTTGCTGGTCGGTTATGTATGTGTGTATGTAATATTGTATCGGAGATTCGAACTGGATTTATAGTTAAATGTTTTATTGATTGAATTTTTTTCTTTTTATTTGATAATTTTAATAAATAATGATGTATTTGGTGCGAACCGTATTAATACACGAAATTTCATTAATATCCGAAGTACTTTGATAGAAAATTAACGTTTAATAGGTTTGATTTTTGGAATACTTTAACGATGTTTTTGAACAATTTCACACCGCTGGTCGTAATTAATTTTCAATAAGCCCTCGAATGACTAAATTGCTATTTTCTATAGAAACATATCCCCAATATTACAACATACCAGGATATAATGAAAGTTCATTTTTTAATTCCTCTCGCATTAATAAATTTTGCATTAATAATTTTATAATGAAACGATCGATTACAGGCGCATAATTTTCGTTTAACATCGGCTTTCGTACATTGAAAATTTCGGTATGCACAATAAATTTTACACGGAAATTCTGTAATATTGCAGTAGATATTTATATGAGATTTAACTTTGATTATATGCAAATTATTATTATCATAACTGTTGTTCGTAAAAAGCAAAGATTTTAAATTAACGTGTGCATAAGTTACTGCACTTTCTACATACTTTATTCCATACAAAAGTATATTATTTGTTTCTATAATATTATAATTCATCATAATGAACATATGTACCTAATAATTAATGATTACAATAAAAATAATATAGTGCTGAATATTATAAAATGGTTAAGAAAACATCATTTAATCTATTATGAATTATGAATTTCAACAAAAATAACAAAACTCTCTGAAACCGTATTAGAGGCAAATTATTTTAGAATTCAACATATACATTTATATAAACAGTGCAGTTTACAACCAGGAATATTTTGTCACTCCTTCCATTTCTAGAGCTCCGAGACCTGTTCCCAACGACGACACCGGGCGCGCAACCACGGCCCAACGACATCCGGCCGGGTCGCAAGAAGCTGAGCAAGACGGGCCGCAACCGTGGCAAGTACGACCAGCGCCACCACGTGGACGACGGTACTTCGGACGACCAGGACGGCGATCGCCACATCGACAGCCACGGGAACGAGATAGCGGGCGGTCAAGGCGGCTCTACCACACAAACGATGAACGGACAGGCGACGCGGGGCGGACAGCAACGAACCGAGAGGCCGCATATGCAGCCCTCCGTCCCGCCCATCTGGAACATCGTGAACGAGGCCGTGAGGCCCGACGACAGACTCGTGCTGATGACGATGGGCCTGTGCGCGTGCGCTTTGATCTGGAGGATCGTGTAATGAGGAAGGGTGGGGAGGAGGCGAGGTGCTCGTGGCAGGGGCTGGTGGAGAGTCACGTTTGGTTTGTTAAGAATCGTGCCTGAAATATCCTGTAGCAGAGGGTCTGTAGTATAATATATAATAATACACCGGTATATATATAATATACATTCAATTCTTAGAGAAGAGTTAAATAAATTTCTATTGTTGCGTATATATAAACGATATATATACGTATATATAGAGAGAGTGTAAAGCGGGATACAGTATAGAAAGTTAGACGTTGTTATACACACAATCATTATTTCTCTGAGTTCTCATAATACGCATACCCGAACGATCGACGCTCCATATATTTTTCCACATCCAGACGAAAATCGAACTCTACCGCCCTTTACACACATAACATATCACGCTGCACGTTTCCTCCTCTGCCTCCCCCAATTCCTCCACTCACTCGAGTTCGAGTGACCTTTAGCACGCTCTCCACCTCGCACCACGAGCACCTCTTCCTCAAGAGAACTGCGACAATCCCTCGTTAAGAGGCGCACGCGCACGAGAGAGGCGTGGATATGAGTGTAAATATATATTTCATCGGCGAGGATGGGTGCGGGTGAGTTCTTATAGAGAGAATCGAGGATATAGGTGTATAGAGAGCGATTATTGTAACGGCGTTAAGCGGACGCGGGCGCGAAAGAGAGAGGGAAAGGATTGGCTCGGATCGTAAAATATGTCGAGGGTGTCGCGCGTGAGACTGTGAAGGAGTTGTATCGCGGAGATTGCGCGCGAGGTATATATATCGGATTTATTGCGCTTGCTCGCCGCCCCGATCTCGGATTGTTTCACCGTGAGGATTGAAAAATTTTCGTATTATTGGGAAAGAGATAGAGGAGAGGAGAGTATCAAAGGAATGCCGCGCATTCGGCGCGCCTCGTGTTCGCCGGAAAATTGAGAGGGAAGACGATTTCATCGTTTCGGAAAATTATTTCGCCAGCGAAGATTGTTGGACTTTTCGATTTTTTATTATATTAAGTAGTATTTGTTTCTTTTATTGGAAATTTCGCGCTAGCAATGATTTTTTAATTAAATACTAGAGTACTATAATAATGACGAACACATTAACAAATCACGGTCGCGAGCATCCGGTTCACCCAGACGCTATATATTTCACGCATCCGGCGACGCAGTCAGCATCAGCCGATCCTTCCCCGCTTATACGGAGGAACATAAACGCGCACATATAATTCACGACGCGCGCGTCCGCCAAGCGCAGCGCAGCTCTACATGTACGGATATATATATAATAATAATATATACATACATGTATGTATACATCGCGAGTGGGTCTTCCTTTACATTTATAAGGTGACGCGCTGCAGAAGCATCAGAGTGACATGGGCGGCCCCGAGCAGGTTCTATAAATATGAACATATATATATATACGTGGTTGTATTCGTATATAATATATACATGAATCGTTCGTTCCGTTTTTTCGTTCGATTGTTATAACGATTACGTATACCGTAGAGATAGAGGGATGGAGAGGCCGAGGATGACTGTAAATATACATAGATTTATCGGCGGCTCGTGCGTAGGGACGATAATGCGAGTAGGGGGCTGCTGGTACGTGTTTAAAGAAATATATCAATATTTATAGGCGGTACACGCGCGCGTTCGCGTTTAGCGAGTCGAATATTATATTATATTATTATCATGTGCGTGGTATGTGTTTACCGGATTTTTCGTTTTTGGTTTTTTTTTTATTTCTTTGTGCGCGCTAATATTGTAATTGGGAAAGTGGAGAGCGTAATTGCGACGCGTTTAGTTAAAGCGATCGATTGTTTATTAACGTATAATGAATTGTAAAAATATAAGAAAAACAAGATAAACGGCATTTTTACAAAGTAATTTTTACAAAGTAATATTGTATAGCGTCCCTTATAAAGAAATTGTAAAATAGTAAAAGAAAAAAACTGAAGAAAAAGCTAAATTTCCGTAAAGTTTTCCGGAACGCGCGCGTATTACGCTCCTCACTTGCAATACGCTGTGACCCGAGGAAAATTTTTGCATGCGGACGAAAGAAGACAACAAAACCAGCTTTTTGATCCACTTTTGCTACACCGCATTTTAAATGTTAATTCGGTTTTGGAACCAAACGTTACAATCAAAACTATCTAAATCCAGTTGTACTCCGCGCAACAACCAAAAAAAAACAAAACAAAACGAAGATAAAGCATATGATATATCGCATTTACAAACATACACATTGTTTCTGAATGTATACGTTTATAATAGTAATAAAAATGCCGCTTGACAATTACGTGTATAAAAAGACAGAGAATTCTGAGGAGCGACTGCACGAATTGCGAGACACACAAGAGTCGACACGAGACGCGCGAGGCAGATTGTGATATTTTGGATTTCGCGGAAACCGTGCTATATATAGGAGCATATTGTGCGCAACGAGATGTATAACGATAAAATTTAAAAAAGCCGAGAAAACGGGACCGAAAAGAATACAATTTTTCGGTCCGAAATCCGCGAGACAGAGAGAATGAGGTCGAAAAGAAGAAAAAAATCCATCGAGTTTTGCCGGTCCAGCGCGCGAGACGAAGAAAACGGGCGAAGAGAGAGGCTGTAAATACTATACATATACATATATATAGAGTATATAAACATACACACCATTATACAGGTCACGGAGGCGGAGGAATCCCGACTGCTTTAGAAAACGAAATACTTTAGCGCTGTTATAGTGGAGGGGGGAAAAGTAAATGCTATATATATATATAAATATATATATATATATATATATATAAAGGGTTTTAACCGAACGAGTGCCAATGATTCGAGTGTATATCGGTTGGCGGCGCGCTAGGCTCACGTAATCAAACCAAGATGTAGATATAAGTATATAACGAGGAGGAGGCCGCGGTATATAACCGCGTGATCGATTTTTTTAAACGAGGGGAAAAAACGAGCAAGCGTCGCGGACATATGATAGGGTTTTAATTAAGGGTAAGTAGGGATGAGAGAGACGGCCGAGCGTTCGACATCGATATAGAGCCTCTGGAAACACCAAAAACCAATTATTTTAGATTCGCTTTTTTTTAACGTCATTATACGATTTTTGGAAAATAATTATTATTCGTTACATTGCAATGCGTTATATATGCACAGAAAAGATAAAAAAATAGTTAATAATTCCTGGAAATCCAAATTAAATCACGCTTACTTTACAAAGCCTTTCAAACAAATCCGTTTTTTCATCCATTATATAACGAAATGAATATATTCTCCACTCGGAAAGGTAAATTTTAATTAAGTATATTACGCCCATCTAAAATTAATCAAGAGCTATCCGTTTTACCGGCAAAACGCTGACGCCTTCGCGTATAATTTAGCAACCTTCCGTTACTCACTCGCTCCTATACTGAAAAAACAACTTTGTTTGATCAGCAATGAAAATTCTCGAAACAAATCCCATACCAAACCTTGGAATTTTTCGCTCGGTTTAAGATACCGCAGGGATTATAACAGCAGCACGCGGGATGTTAATTAAGCCGGTGTAATATACCTATAGAGCCGGAGCGGTCAGCGTTCACACGCGCGCGTATAGTACGCTATCGACCGAGATGCGGATGAAGAGCCCCGCGCTATGCTGCTGCTGCTGTAGCCGCATAGTTGAGCGCAGCACACGTGCGCGGTATAATACTGCGTCAAGACGGTCAGCTGTCGCTGAGATTTTCGCATTGTGGATATGATACTTACGGATCTCTTTGAAAATCGGAAACCTGATGAATTGCAAATGATATATAGGGGCTGGTACGGGTTCAGGTTGTTCGGGTTGTAAGTTTTTGTGGAGATCTTTAACATGATCCTGTGTTTTAGTGACGATTGTAATGTAACGAAGTAATGATTTTATTAGTTATCGTATGTTTGAAATTTTTGCTTATAAACGAAATTTTAAAATATAACTCAAATTATATTCCGATATTTTAGGATCAATTTGAAAATTAATTTTCTTAAGGCTTGAAATTATTGAGTCAGTCGATATAGTTAATTAATTTCACGGAAAAACGCCAACGAAACACATCCAATAAACTGCCATTTGTATTATTTCTTTTGGATTGATATTCTAAGTATTTTTAAAATATCTAAAAGGATCGATCTCAGTTGAAATAACTCGAACGATAGCTGATACCGTTTTTTATAAAAATTATATTTTCATATGAGAAAATATAATTAAGTGTTTAAGTGATTTTCATCTTTTTTTTTACATATCTCGTAAGGGAAAAATATCAAAAAATTCGATTCGCGCGAGAGGCTATAGCTGTAAAACCGTTTTTTGTACAAAGGATATAGAGAATATACTTTCGAGGAAAAAAAAGTCTTAATTTACTAGAATGATTTATTATTGTTGAACGATGATTTGAGCGCGAAAAAGCTATTAGCGTATTATACATATTATAGAGACGATTCGCGGGAAGCGTCGCAAACCCCTGTAAGTAAGAATGTATAAAATAAACGAGTAAGAATAAAAAAAGTCTATATATATATAAAAATATATCAGTACCGTGCGAAAAGAATAACTCACGAGGTGCTTTACTTATTAATTCGCGTGTCACGAAATAATTTTCGCCTGCAAGAGCGATGAATCACGACAATAAATACTTGTATCGTAATAAGCTCGATCGGACATGGACCTTTTCTTATCCAACGCCCCCGAACCTTTTTGCGGCCGCGGCACACGAGCAGTCCTGCGACATAAAAATGAGTTTGCTCGGTATATATATTATATATAATATATGTGTGTAACCAATTATATATAGCTGCGGATCATGGTCGGTAAATTTACGAAATGCATATCTCGATTGCTTCGTTCGTTGTAAGGAAGAAAACAGAAAAATAAAGAATGAGATATATATAAAGCTGGCAATTTTGCGTTTCGCTTTTTCCAACTCTGTGTGGTGTGTGTAAAAAAAGAAACTGTCATTGGCACTCTTGCGTTTTGATTGTCGAAAAAAGCGCAATAAACGTGTAGAGAACCGAAGCAATAGGCGGACTTTGTAAGACGCTCGGAGCAACACAAGCTTTTTCTATTTTTCCACGGGAAAATTATACATAATATGTGTGTGTACGCGCGACTATGCTAGCGATTACGCACGCGTGTCGCCAATGATCTCTCTCACGAGCCTTAATTTCTTATATACGACCGAGCTATGTGTAGGAAAATTTTTAACTTTCGTTGGCGTGTAATTCGCGTATAGCGTTTGTATTTATTTTTAACCGCAGAATCGAGGAGAAACGAAGAGAAAAAAATTGTTATTTGGTTGCGTGCGAGTGTAAATTGACTTTCAGTTTAAATGATGTGGTCGAAATTGGCGAATATATATATAAAAATAAATATTACAAAGCATATATAACTGGGTTCGTTTGAACTTATTTGCGAATTTTGAATTTATCGTTTTGGCGAATCATTACAATCATCAAAATAAATGTGTGCGTATAGGTACGCGTGTGTAAATTTCAAACTCGTTCGATACAACAAAATATATATACCTATCTGAAACCTGTAGAGAAAGAGAAATGTAAAGTTTTATTTTATTATCGGACTCTTCAAAATCTGAACGTTAACCGACAGTAATATTATTAACTGTTGTAGATTTATTTAATATTTAGTTGACAAAGCTAGATATGTTAAGTCGATATGACAATTAAAAATTTAGGCATCATCAGAATTCAAATTACTTTAATTTGGAGATTTTTCCGAATGTAAAATATTTCATGCATATTAGTAGACAATCATATACGTTCATTGAATGCAGATCTTTTAGTCAAATATTGTCTAGAAATAATATGTAAATAATATATAATATTAACATATTAATACATATATAATTAGAAAAAATTATGTTATTTTTAATATAATTTTATATAGAATTATCCTTTAATAAAATTAAACATACATATGAATTGCATTTTGTATTCAAAATACATAAGAATATAAATCAAAATTTTATTATTTTGTGTAATTTAAAAATTCATGTTTCCAAGAAAACATGTAGCTGAATTCTCTTGTTCATTATGCTCAGAATGTATCCTTGGATTTAGAACAATATATTTGATATAAAAATGTGAAAAATATCTATTTTGTTATTAATTTAAATTATGAAAATTATATTTGTAAATCCAAATGAATCATTAAACTGAAAGTCAGTTTTAGTTTTTGCTGTTATTGTAAAAAATGTTAAGTTATTGGCCTAAAGGGGATATTTATTATCCAACTTCTCTTTTTATGTAAATAAAAAATTAATTGTAAAAATATACGAATGAAACTGTATACACGGCTGACGTTAAAATTTGTCATACGATTCTGCGATTCTCCAAAAGTGTAATATTCAATTTTATGTAAAAACTATTTCAAGATCGTTACGCAATTCATTAAAAAAAACTGTCTTTTCGAAAGAACGTTATGTAGCTTGTAAACTTCTAGTATCAATTTATTTTGTAAAATACTACTTGAAATAATTCAGTTTTAAATAATAATCAAATAATGCTACGTTCTTTCGAGGTTGACACACTCGATACAACGAATATAAAAAAGGCGGCATCATTGGACAGCTTTAAATCTATGTAGTCTACAAACATAGCAACCTTCAATCGATAAATCTGTTTAGTTCGATCGCGAAAGGAGTCTTGAAAACAGCACGCGTTATTCAAAAGAGAAAAGTTGCTCGCAGCAATAATAGAAATGAAAAGAGGTAGTATGGTATTCTCGCCAAGTCATTACGATATTTATCTTTTGTATATTGATTAAATTAAGAATCACTGCCTTGGTCGAGATGAATGAATGGAGCGATACAAGAGTTATTAGAGTTTGCTGAATCCAGTTTTAAGAGAACATTATCTATCGAACAACGTGGTACATATTTATAAGACAGAGGAGTGTACTATGTATAATACTATTAACTTCAGACAATAAAATGTTATTATCGATGTTATTCAACAAAACTGTACAATTCTTTTTTTACCTTACGAGCTAATACTTTTTACAAATTATAATTTTATCACGTCTTAACAACTCGTTTGTGAGATTTTAGTCGACGAAGATTTTCTTCCTGTTGGTTCGTCAACGAAGTTTTCAAGCTCTCCAAGTGACTTTCGTAATTCACTGATTCAGCCAAGTCGTTCAAATCCTTCTTCTCGACCGTCGGTATTGCTCTGTGTACCTTAGCCAGCATTCTGCTGAATAGCGGTATCTGGTTTGGCAAAAGAAGGGAAACGGCAGTTCCGAGCATACCACCTCTACCTGTTCGACCAGCCCTGTGAATATAGCCTTTTACGTGCTTTGGAAGATCGTAAGATATGACGAGCTTAATTCCAGGAATATCGAGACCTCTGGCTAACGCGTCTGAACTAACAAGTCTGAAAATTCAAGTAGAAATTACGTTCGTTAATGAAATTGGAAAATACATGTATCTTTTAATATACTTTTAATTAAATTAAATCCAAAACTTCTTCAAGTTCAAATTTATAACTTGAAAATTTTAACTTACACTCGCAATGTTCCTTGTATAAACTTTTCAAGAGTTTCTTCTCTTTGCTTAGATCCTAATTGAGCAGAAAGTTCCCCAACAGTTACATCTTTGCTCTTAAGTAAAGATTGTAAAAGAAGTGCCAATCTGTGAGCTGCTTCACTTGAGTTTGTGAATACCAAAGTTTTTTCAACAACGTCATCTTCCATAAGCACTTGATA
Source organism: Torymus flavipes (assembly GCA_030522905.1). Lineage (NCBI taxonomy): Eukaryota > Metazoa > Arthropoda > Insecta > Hymenoptera > Torymidae > Torymus > Torymus flavipes. The sequence continues at coordinate 4,339 of JAPYZO010001053.1, read as the reverse complement.
AAGAGCTAATGGTTTGTGTTGAAGTGTGCATTCAACAACTTTTTCAGTTAATTCACTAGGATTTCCGTAACGGCTTACAACATTATTTAAATCTTCATCAAGATTCAAATCTTTATCTAATTTTGCAAAATCAACTGCAGCTGATGTAAATAGGATTGGTCGAAATAGACCTAATCTGCTTAATTTTTCTGGATCTTGAGACAATGTAGCACTGAGAAGTATTTTCTGAGCTGGTGTATTCCAACTGTTCAAAAATAAATTATTTATTATCGAATAATATAAGTGTTATGGAGTCCTTTTAATTAAAGTTTTATTTAAGAATATTACCTAGAACGAATATTTGCAACAGAAAGAGGAGGAGCTTTAGAGTGAGGAAATGGAATATATTGTAGCCAATCTGTTGCACGATCAGCTTCATCAATGACCAAAAATCTTAAGGCAGAGAGTGAAAATCCTGTAGTTTTTCTTATATGATCCACTAAACGTCCAGGTGTGGCTATAACTATGTCAACACGACTCATATAATCTCCTTTTTCAGCTAAAAATATAAATGATATTATTTAGGATAAAATTCAGAAATTAAAGTTATAAAATTACTAAAAAATAATATACTTTTTTGTACAAGTCTTTCTTGTTCCTCTTTAAACGATGAAGCTCCTGAAATTAATGCTACTCTCAATGATGTGCTAATTGAATACTTTAATAGAACTTCGTATACTTGTGTTGCGAGTTCTTGGACAGGTAAGACAATGAGACATCGTACAAGCCGTACAAAATTATTCTGTAGTAGTTGAATAATTGGAAGAGCATAAGATAAAGTTTTTCCTACACGAACAAAATTATAATATTACCAAAAATAGTAGAACATTAGTTGCAATATGGATTAAATAAAAAATGAAAACTAACCACTTCCTGTTGGCATACAAACGCATGTATCTCTAACCCACCTACCAGCCCTGTAATCTTTATCACATTTTAGAAGCCAAGATAATACACGATCTTGAACAGGAAACAACCTATTAAAACCATCAGCTTTGAGTTTCTCTATTAGCTTAGAATCTAAAGCTACTTCTATATCATCCAAATTAGTACCACTGCTTAAATCTGGATGAACTATTTCAGGCTGTGTAAGCCACTGAGGTAAAACCCTTTTCGCTGATTGAGTTTTCAAGCGTTTTTTACTTCCCAAAACTGTAAAATCTTGTTGTTGTGTGATCTCAATCGAATCTTTCTTAGATTCCACATCATTTTCATTTATGCTTTCCTCTGGTTGAGCTTTAACTGTTCCTTTTGATTGAGTTTCAGCTGTTTCTTCTGATTGAGCTTCAGTTGTTTCTATTACTGTTTGTTCCTCAAGTTTTCTTTTCCTTCCTTTTCTTTTTTTGCCTTTCTTCTCTTGCTTCTCTTCAACTAGACTGCTACCTTCAGTTGTTTGTTCTGGAGTTGGTTCTGTAGTAGCATTTTCTGCAGCTTTTGCAGCAACTTCTTTTTCACGTTTCCTTTGCTCTATTCGTTTCAACAAATCCGAAAGATGATCTTGGGGTTCCTCCTGTCCTTCCTTTTTCCATTCTTCTGCCTCGTACCTACAGAAAATATCTCATTTGTAAGTATTATTTTTTTTCCTTACTCTACTATATCGCATAAAACTTACCTATTTACAACGAATAAATTCATGATGAATTGCGTATTCGACAAGAAAACAATATCATATCGGCCAGTAAAAAATGATATCTACTAAATCCTAAAATTAAGGAAAATTATACAGCAGTCTATAACCTACAAATTTAAAAATGCCAAAACACGTGTGCATAAACCACGTGGTACAAACACATGCGCATGCCCCATTCACCAAATCACCACTCACCAGGCGCTGAATCACACGATCCGAGACTTGGCGCCCTCTGTGACTCCAAAATTAGAAAATATAAAGTGCATTATAGATATGAGATATGAATAAGTATATGATGTCAATCGATCAACAATTTACAGAAAAATTTTAGTATCAGCGGACGCAGTGACGAGTATGGGTATAAGGTATAGGCTAAGTATAAGGCTGGAGCCTAGGACGGCGGCTTTTTAGGGGCGGCAATTTGAATAACTTTAAAACAATGTCTCGAAAATAAATTTTTAAATAATTCTACTTTGTAAACTTAATACGAAATATGAACGACATCGTATACTAAAATATATTACAAATATTATTTTCGATTTTTATTATCTTTTGTAAAGTCGTTTTTCAAAAACATAATTAGTGTTGTCATCAACGTCAATAAAAATTTATAGACTTTTACTTTTAGTTTCAGTTGAAATAGTACTTACAAAAAACCTGCGTATTCTATGTTTTAATATATTAAAAAAAAAAATTAATATACTAGCCGAAATATCGTTTGGAAGTGTACATATCTGTGGCTTCGAGGCATAACCACATAAGTCCATTTTTTTTTAAATTGGGAAAACCTTAGATTTGGTATCTTTAAATGGGTTTTTTTCATTTAAAACTGTCAGCAGTAGCCAAAATATTGCCCTAAAGCTACGATATACCGAAAACATAACCACATAAGTCCATCATTTGATGGTTTATTGATTATAATAATAATTTGCGCGTTACGCGTGCGTTTGAACCTCGCGATCGTCCATGCTGTTTAATATGTGCAATATGCTAAATATATCATTGTAAATCCTGATTTTGAAGAATATGTTTCAAATTTCTGTATTTTCAATTAAAATTAATTCTTTATTTCTAAAACTACACGCTTAAATAAAAATATCACTGTGAATTCCATTAATAATCAAATATTGCTAAAATTTCAAACTTGACATAGCTGTAACTTTTGACAGAAGGCCCATTGGTTTGCAGAGCCTCTTTTTATAGTAAAAGAAGCCACCTCTATCAATCTAAGCAAGATCCAGGACCCGGACTCCTAAGCATCGGAAGGCACCTCGTCACCGCGATAATGTACTTTTAACGAGACCTCAAGCTCCTTCCTTTTCCGATCCCTTTCCTTCATCTAGAAACCTTGAAACGCGAGAAATTCCAACGCGCGGTGTATATAGGTACGTGTTCCATTTATTAGAACAACTATAAGTAAGTATACTCGCACGCGAAGCGCGTTTGCGCTCACACTATATGTGTATGTTTGTGTGTGTATACAGTATACACGCACGCACATACTGTGGGGAGGCCACGCACGTGCCAAACGATGATTCCTTCTTTTCCTTTTGGTATAAGCAATGGTGTACACGCTTCCGGCGCCTGGACTTTAAAGTTCGAGGTCCCGTTGCGTTTTTATTTTATATTATAATCTACTCGCTTTGAATCAGTAATGATGAAAAATAGCGTTCGTGACGGAGTGCGGATTAGTCATTCGGAGGTATACCGCGAGACGCGGAGGAATGATAAATGCGCGCGCGTGCGTGATATACGTGGTGTTTTTTGCTAAATGAGTAATCAAAGATGAGGAAAAATTCTGTGAATGTGTGTCGGCGGCTTTTAGCGTTTAAGTAGGTGATTTTACGACGCGTGTAATTATGGAAGATTGCTACGGGAGTTTTTGAGCGAAAATAATTAACGCGGAGGTGGATGGTTTCGGTATGAATTATTGTGTCGTAAAACGGAGCTAATTATGTAATAGAGTCAAAGTACTTAGTAAAAGTTCGTGTATGTTCAACACGAGCGTTATTTTTTTTTTTTTATCTATTTTTAGTGACTATAACGAGGCAAAATAAACCGACCACAAAAAAGTCTTATACAATTAAAATCTAGAATTTTTTGTTACATTCTAAAAATTACACAGTTTTTTTTTTCTTTTTTGTACCGAGAAATTTAAAATAGGTAAGTGAAAAAGCTACTATTTTTAAAGCATCAGTACAGATGTTACAAGTACTTTATACCACGCTAAAACATTTCCTTTTAGCATCTCTTTAAACTTTATCTCACTATCACACACTCGCTGATTAAACCAACGCATTTGCATGATAACAACTGCATAAAAAAAAATCTCGCCGCGGCTGTATAGTAACAAATAATGTATCATCGACAAACAAGCTGCAAAACACATTCTGACTAATTCGCTCATCAATACGCGACTGCATAATGTGTAACAGGCAAAAATAGCCTCTTCCTACCTATATGATCGGCACGTCACATAACACTTTTAATCATACCTATACATGTATGACGGCTGAACGATGCATCACGACGACGCAACGACCGCGACGACGCGTCACGCGATTTTCGTGTTAAAAGCGCGACATCACATGCTAATATTCCCACTGGGATTAGTCGTCCACCTATTACGACACTTTATTTATCCAGGACCTTCGTATATACACGCATATA
>JAPYZO010001052.1:0-26977 GCA_030522905.1 Torymus flavipes | reverse complement strand
ATATATATATATATAATGGCCAAGGATCATGCCTATATTATTATTTAGTTGTATCTTCCCGATGAGTTTTACAAACTTCGTTTGTAACGTTACATTTTCAATTGATGCAATGTAACGGGAAAAACAAAAAAAATCGCGGCTTCTAATTTGAACAACGCACATGTCGATAAACTGTATTGCAGCATGACCATCAAGAATGTTAAGTAGGTTAGCAGTTTGGTTACCCTTAATCTTACAGTAAAATAATCCTTAAAAATTAGTGTCACAATGCATCGTAATATCATTTATGTAATGTACCACAAAAACATTTGTACATTGAAAACGAGTTTACAGCTGCTTCGCGATATCTAAAATTAACGTTACAACTGCTCTTACAATTCTCACGTAAATTCGTGTAATTTTCTCTTTGCCCGAAACGCTGTTCGAGCTTATAATATTTTCACGTCGATAATTTCGAACTCTGTTACTCATTTCCTCTCTATTATAGGATTTTATCTCCATCTCATCGAGAAAAACGTATTTTCGTTCTTACTTTTTTTTATACTTGCACGTACGAGTATTCCATCGAAAGTATACTCTTGTCAAAGATCGGAATAAAAAAGTACGATTCGGCACAGGTGAAACGTGAAATACAATGACGGAAAATGAAAAAGTGGCTTGCGTTAAAGGGGAGTAGTGCGACCTGTGCCTGTGATGGAGCGGTGAAAACTGAAGACGCGTTACCAATGGTCGAAGTGTTATCAGTCCCGTGTTATACGTCTAGCTGAGTTCTTTTTATGTTTTTTTACGGCAGTGATCTCAGTTTCAACACATTCTCGTTTGCTATGTTTCCTTTTTTCCGCCTGCGCACATACCGCGATATTCGCTGATGAGAATCGCTGTTTTCTCTCCAAGTGTAAATTGTGTTAACGGCTACGGCTTAGTTATCAACATTAAAAACACTGAAAAAATCTTGTATCAGTTTCTACGATTATGCGATATAAAAAAATCTTCGTATCAGTTTTTTCATTTACCTTCTTTCCTCTCCTTCATCTGCATTACTTTTGTAACTCTCTAATAGTTAAAGGGTAGTGTAATGGATAAAATGACATTGAGTCGAAAATTGTATCGCAGCGCTTGCTGTTTGCCGTGCGTACACATTGACGTATTATGCATTGTGTATGTCTATATAACTTTGAATTCTTTTATGTTTAATACACGCTTTCATTTTATTTTAAATCTTACCTTAGTTAAAGGGATTAAAAGAACAAACTCACCGAATGACTTTGAAGAATCGCTCGCTCACAGAACTGAACTGCCATAAGAAATTTTATACAGTTTTAAAAAGACTAAGAATTGAAGAAGGGAAAAGAAGGATTAAACATTATGTATTTTCATATTTAATTATCGCGCAGATATTTTGCATTGATGATTATGTTGAATAGACCAAGGCCAGAGCGATTTTCCAATATCACGCGGTGATTCTGTATTCTTAAACATCAAGTAAAACATTGCTCTGCCATTTATAACACTTCGTTTTCTCCCGATATGAATAATAACGACGGGTCATCGACAATTGGAGTGCAAGTTTACGCTGAGCGTCACAAGGCCGCCAGTTCGTTCAGTTGCAAGCCAAGTGCCTCGACACCTCTCTTAACGTAATTCATCGTTAGCTATATAATTCAATCTCGTTACAGTAATATTTATAATATGTATATTTATATATTCTTTTTTTTCTTATCTCTTCAATAGATATATACAATGCGTGCGCAGATAATTCGGGGCGGGCCGCCGACAAATTTGTGAATGCTTCGTTAAAAATTTTTTCTCCCATCAAAATTCTCCCGTTTTGCAGTCTCTCCCCACTCAAGCTCTCTTTGATTCTTTTCTCGCTTTTTTACTTTTTTCATCTACAAGTTTCAAGTGATAGGCAGTTTATTCTCTTTTCTTCTTCGAAAAGAAGCATAAAGGAATCTTTTAAATATTTTGCGTACATTTATACTGTGAAATTACTTGATTTTCTAAATTCTTTTGATTTTCCGCATTTTTTGGGTTCGTTACACTCGAGACGCTCGATAAGACATTCCGTTATTTGTTAAACTATTAATTTTTTTTTCAAAATTTTATACGCTCTCCTAAATGTTATAGCTTACAAAAGAAAAAAGATTCCGAAAAGACAGCAAGCTTAAAGGTCTACGAAAGTCTGATGATTTTATTGGCATACAGTCCTTCATTATAAATAGTTTTTATTTTATAAAAATTGTTTATTCAATAGATGGTTACAAAAATAAAAATTAGGAGTAAAAAGAAAACGTACAAAATTACGGGACTCTATAATCTCAGTACAGGGCAGTTGTTTCATTTCGTGTCGTTTGTTATTGTATAAAAAAAATACAATGCGCCAAGATAAGTCACTGGATGATACGAGTTTTCTTTTATCTTTTTTATTTTTCGACGCCGATGAGATAATGCTAAGTAAAAATTACCTGTACAAAAGTACAAAAAATCCTTATTGTCGAAGGCGATAATAAAACGCTCGAAGTTTGCGAGGCTTCAATAAATAAATTGCTCATAAAGTCGAGTGCGAAAAAGTAGATAAAGCAAGCGGTTCAGAAGTGCGCTTATAGTTTTCTTAAGCAAGTATTGAATAAGTAATCATAGAAAGTAAGAAATGATTGAAGATGAATATTTATTCGATCTTTCAAGGAGTACCAAAATATTAATGTCGAATTATAATATTAAAAATGAATTTTTTTAGTTTTTTTCCTATCTATTTTGAAATAGATGTTTTTCTAATGAGCCCAATAAATAACCTCATCATTGAATCATTTAAAATATCAGTGTCCGTGATACTTTTACAATGCTAACTACAGTGCTAAATTACAAAAAAATAAACGTGATTTCTCATCAGTGCTTCACGCGTGCTTTTTTTCCATAAACTAAGATAAAATAAAACTTAATTTTAAATGCTGTCGCTTAAACTGCATCCGTCAGCAGCCAAATCCTTTGAACTTAATTATCAAAAAGTATTATGAGGCCAATCATCGCATTAATATTTAAGCTTTTGGTTTATATTTAAAACACGACATACTATATAACATGAACATAGTGTTGCAAACGCCAAATTTTTCATATATTAATTAAAAGTTAAATGGTTGAGCGTAACGGAATAAATCATGATTAACGAATAACCATTAGGTTAAAATAAAAATATATTATTTTAGACAAAAGTATTTAAATATATAAGTCTCCATACATTCTTACACATTTCATCAATAGAAAAATTTAACGGACATCAATCAACAAAATTTGATGGACGGATGCAGTTCTGGTTAACGTAGATACTAAATTTTATGAACGAAAATGCGTCACAAATTAGTGGACGAACTTTGTTAATTCTAAATAGAGAAGTGACGCATAGCTGTCATAATTTTCGTACATTCTTGAGGTCAGATCATTTCAAGTAATACTGACCAAGTGGTAAGTGCTTATACGCAATAAAGGTGAGCTTGTAGCTTTTAATTTCTATTTAATTTCCTCAGAATGTTTCGACGGAATTGTGTCGAACGATTACTCGCTTTACTTAAAATATAAGTTTGCCATTAAAAAATTTGAAACCTAAAAACATCTTTTTTTAACGCTACTGAGATTCGCTCTTCTTTATTCTTCTTTTATCTGATCATTAAGTCGCGCAATATATAAGCCTTTATTTACGCGCTGGAATGGTTTTTCGCTAAGTGGAGTGTTTCCACTTACAGACTTGAGCTACTTTTTAAAACATTTAATCTATATCTTTATCCTTCTTGTTAACCTATGTACAAACTCACATATGGAAAAAATCAAAGTAATGCCAGCATATATGATACTTTCGGATGAAATAAAAAAGTTGTAAATAATATAAGAATAAATAAAACCAAGCTTACTTTTCTAAGCGCTTGTCGACTGACGTTACTTCGTTTTACAAGAAATATAAAAAAGCGCCTTACAGTTGTAATCGTGCGCGAATCGCTCGCTTCCTTTACATAGACTGATTTGGAAAAAGTACGGACAAACAGAAGTGGAGATAGTAAGAGATAAAGAGTAGAATTATTTATAGCGATTCGCGCACGTTCAGATCAGCGGGCTTCGCTAATATTATCATACGCAGAGAAAGAGGACGGCGCCGCTCGTCCGAGGAAAGAGTTGCTTCGATCGTTCGTTCGTGTGCTCGCGAAGAGAAAAATGGCTAGTCCACCCGGGCCAAAAGCGAGATCGGCTCGGCTCGGGTTGGCTTTTTTCGTTCTATCCCCCTCCCGACGCGCACACGCACAGGGCCTTGTCTAGTGGTTCAAGTGAAGCGAGAGAAAGTAAGTGCGCGAGCGCCTTCTGCAATTCTGGATTGGCGGCATGATCATGGAGACGATGAGCTCTTAGACGGGTGTGTCGGTCTTCTTCTCGAGGTCCTTCTTGATGTCATTATTGTGCCCGTTGACGTACTCGGTACTCGCGTGTATCGGGTTTTCCTGACCGGCGGGTGGCAGCTTCTCGTCCGTGATGATGTGCTGCTCGTGCTGGTGCTCGTCGTCCTCGTCGGAGCCGGGCGTGATGTGCGCCTCGCTGCCAGCGCCCGCGCCCCCGGCGGCCTCTTCGTCGCTCCGGCGTCTCGCTGCAACAAGCAACCCCACAAGGATATCGGTCAAAGGCTTTCTCTCAACAAGTGTGGAATCTTTCTTTTTTTTTACTTTACTTTTTTTACTATTGTTATTTTTCTAAATATTATTCTTATTGGAATTTCCTACGTATTAACTAAAGGCATGTAGGAGTCACTATAGTACTGATACGTTTTTTAATTTCACTGCAAACAAGGCAAACACGTTGAAATTTGATTTTTTATGTCTTAGTTTCTAAAAATTATTTCACAACTACAAACGTGATAAATAAAATTCATAAGTTTCGTACACGACCATATTTAGAACCAAGAAAACATTTTAAAATATACTCCGACATCTTCAGAAATCTTTAATACTTTTTTTAGACTAACAAAATTTAACTACTGAGATTTATAGAGTAATAAGCTTTCAAGTACAGCAGTGAACTTATTATAAACTTATGAAAATGAGCCATTTTTTTATAACAATCGGTCAACACTTCCATTATGAACTGATTATGCACTAAATATTAATAGTACATTTCGATACTCGTACGACAATCATCTCTCTCGCACTAGTATCGAAGTGTATACTATTTCAAAACGACGGGCGGAAAGTCCGAGTTTGCGCACGCTTGCATGCGCAAAATAGGTACTTACTTTGCGCACCGAATGTGGAAATAGTACATTACGCAACTAGTGCGCAAAGTAGGTCATTCCATCACAAGTCGAGTTTGTCGCCAGAGCACAACGAGGACGACAAAAGAGACGAGTGCGGATGAGCTATTACACAGGTGTTGCGTATACTATTTTTCGACACTCCGCGCGAAAACTTAGGTTTTCCAAACACTCGGCAAAAAGCGTGTACTCCAAATCGAACTTTCCACACGTCGTATCAAAAAGAGCTATACGATACATGTTCGAAAAGAGATTCTCGGCTCGTGTGCCTTTCCACCCTCGCTTCGCTCGAGTGTAAACGTCCACAAGAGGATAACATTACTTTTTCGCACTTGTATTATAATGTACTATTTCCTAACGAGCTGCGCAGAGTTCGATTTTGCGAACCGGGTTGCACTAATAGCGTATTTTGCACACTAGAGCGGGAATAAGCTATTTTGCACACTCATTCGGATTCATCAAATCGAATTTTGTACACTCCGTTAAGACAAATAAATCGTGCGCATATTAATATATAATGAACAGAATATTTGCAGGATTTACTTTTGGCATAGAATATTGAATAGAAAATAGTTTTTGGAAATCCGACCGGTTATCTTAAATATGTAATGATTTTGATGACTCATTTTTTTATACTAAAGAAGTTTGAGTGCTTATAAGCAAATGGTCCAAGTTAATCATCATATATTTGGATAGGAATTATAGTTATTAAGTCCATGCTTATTAATTATGTATGTACATCGAATATACTAATAATGTCTCAAAAAAAAAAGAAGTTATATTTATAATTTATCATATATATGAGCAATTCTCTAGAACTTTTAACTTTTGCAGTACTGCAACATATCTTATGGTTTTCAGATATTTAGCTATCTAAATCAAGCAAATATTTCTAAAATCCACTTCCAGTAACATGTTCTACTACATAGAACTCACTTTTGAACAAGGATAAGCTTAAAAAAAAAAATAACTTTTTTATAAATGCTTTACCAACTTTTTTAAACTATCATCCCTTGCTATATATTCAAAAATATATTGTCTGATTAAATGTGCCTACCTTTAAACAAAAAGTGCATAGCTTTATCTCCGTGACGCTGTGTTTTGGTAAAAATAAAAAGTAAACTTTATTTGTCGGTTTAAAAAAAATAACTTTCGTGTTTTTTTAATTCTCTAGGACGTAAATTACTCGTCTTGGCAAGACAAACAAAATGTGACTTTGGTTATAAGTGTGCCTCTTATGGAAAGTGAATTATGATCTACTAAAGCACACGATGCCGATGGGCCCCTCGCCTAAAAAATTATCATTTTTTTGAGGCACACATAAATAAGTATTAAGTTAAGCATAGCTCTTTCTTCTAGATACATTTTTTCGAAAAAATTCACCGGGTGTCCAACGAAATTCGGATTTATTTTTCAGGAAATCAAAAAAGAAAGTGATTATAAGGTAGTTTTATATGCATTCACTCACGCTTACTCGTACGTGGATAAGAATACAATATTAAAAAAATATGTTTAAAAATGAGGAGCCAACCCTTTTTATCGTTATTTGGGGTACCTAGAACAGAGAAAAATGAGTTTTGTGGGTGTGCTTCAACATTAAATTTTGAAATTTCTATTTAGCTAAAAGTTAAAAGTTCTAGAGAAATATTCATATATATTATATCTTTTTGAGACGCTAACGTTCTATTCTTAATATATGATAATAATTTAATTGGAATTTCTGAGCGTATGGGTAAAATTCTAATTAGGAATTTGGTGCAGTTTGAAAAATAACGTGCAATGGATTAAATAAAACTGATAACTTTGTAATTTTTAAAAAATCATTGAATGATTAATTACTATTTGATTATAAATATTGAGCATTAGTGATTTTTTATGAACACATTAATGTGTTTGTTTTCATATTTGTATACGAAAATAATGATTTTATAGATATAATTATTTTCTAAATAAAAAAAATATTAAAACTCAAATCATGTATGTATACATAATTTATTATATACTTCAAGAGAAGTTTTTTTATTTTATATTGTTTTATAACAATTCATTATTGCTGTATTATTACCAGTGAATTAAAATTTTTGTGTACAAACATAAACAAACGTCTGACTATAATCATGTTATTCTATTTGTTATCCTAATAATATTTTTAGATTGGAAAAATTCAGAGTAAATTAAAGAAATGTTTGATTTGGTAAATGTAAATTTATTATTACAATGAAAAATGCTTTCTCCATTAAATTTTTTTTCTTACTTAAGTGAATTACGTTTTATTATCAAGAGCACGTGTTGCAATGGAATTTGAAAGTATTCATATTAACGTCCTCTATTTTCTTAATCAATAATATAATATGTAATAATTATGAAAATTTTAACTTAAATTAAAAGAAAATTTACTTCTGACTCTTCAGTATTTACTTATTACGGTTTGGTGGTATTTTAGTATTACATGAATTTATTAAAATAGTAGAAAAAACAATGAACAATAATAACATGCATATAAAAACGTACGATAAAGAAAATGCAATGAATAAAATTCCTTTTTTTCTGTATCATTGCAAGAAATTAAACAGCTAACAGTAAGAAACTGGAAAAGTCAATAAAAAAATAATTTCTGACTTGTCCACACTTGCCTTCGCCGATTTGTAGCGGTTGCTTGTTATTTGTTTTGCTTTTACAGCATATTTGATACATTTTTATCATGACTGTGTAATTGTTTCGTAAATTCCAGTTAAACGATTATAAATTATGTGGAATATCATGCAAAAACGTCGCAAGCTTATTGTCATGCACCACGGTGTTTTTGTTGCGCTTTTTTTATTGCAAATTGTATTTTGCTTAGTTTCTTTTAACAATTATGCATAACTATCATGATTAAAACTACAAATTTCACTATTACAAAAAATGGCAAAAAAATTACTCTTTGGTATTATTTATACAACAATAGTATAAGTAATAACGCCAACTTGAGAATCTTAAAAGATTTGCATCAGTAACAACAAATTATAAAATCAATAAACTTTTCTGGGTTCACAATTAGAAGAACTATTATTACTTTACACAATAAAGATCATTAAATATTGATAATACAACTAAAAGATGTATTAATGAGCAGTATAAATTAAAACTAGTGTAAGTAACAAAGCGAAATTTTGATTATTAAAAAATGTATTGTTAATAAATTGTATTATGTTGTTAAATAGCCTATATATAATGGAAATGAACCAAAGAGTAATTTTCAATAAAATGACTTTTAAACTAAAAAGATTTATTGAAATTAAACGAAAAAATGGCAATCAAATGTATATAATAGTATGTTGCGCACAATCACGAATGGAGTCGATCAAGGGGCTAGCAAGGATGAGAAAAAAAAATACATTGCATATTGCAGTGATCCGCTCTAAATGGCCTGCTATTTTCCTTATTTGCATCGACTTACCCCTGAACAGTCTCATGCCTAGAGCACGAAATCGCACGCTTAATGTAGTTACGTCTCCAGTTTCTTTACTTGGCTCGACTTGCATGCTGTCCTATTCGGTAGCAGCACAACACATAAGACATAATTTGATTTTTTATAAACATAGAACAACGTTACAGCTGGGGTGGAAGTCAAAGGGTATGAGGCTTATTATTATTGCATCTAGTTTAGCACATCCTTCGTTGTTTTTTTTTTCAAATTTCGTTTCCAGAACCATTTTAAGGAGGTTCGATAGTGACATGTTGCGGGGCGAGGCTAAGGCGTCACCTCTTTCCCCGCTCAACGCGCACCTCCTCACGCAGCCTACGAACTCGGCATTTTGTTTACGTTTTCACCTACTTCTTTCCCAAATACCTTCTAGCAACCAAGACCCCTCTACGTTTTTATTCTTTAATTATTTTTCTATTTAAATGAAGGTCTTTTAACTTTATTTCTGCTTTTTTATAAGAGTTATTTATGTTCAAAGGCCATATGACCTCACTCTGCCTTAAAAACGTATGTAAAAGACTCGATTTTCAAGAATTTTTTTCTCGGAAAAATGCTCAGCATGAAATATTGAAAAAATTCATCTAATCTCTTTCAACAACGTATAAAAATTCCAAATTGTTGGTTGCATTTTGATGTAACTATCGAACCTCCTTAATTAGCAAAATCATTAGGAGCTGAGCTTTCATTGGTCAAGTTAATTAATATCATTGCAAATTTGCCTGTTGAACTTTATACGGTACAACTATACCGTACCTATCAAATTTTCTTGATTTCAGTTATTGGGTTCAGTGCTATTTCGGCGCTTATCATATTGCTAATAGTAGATTATGCACATACGGAATAAACGAGGAAATCGCTGGCGTTCATAGTCCTCGTTGCTCCCGAGGGCAATATAGAATTTTTCCGCATGGCCAGCGGAAAGTTATTTGTGCTTGATCCCTGATTTCAGGGTCGAAGACGTCACATAATCTTACTCCTAGAAACTGCGACATCCATGCTTGTGTGTCTATTTTTTCCCGACTACTTAGTGCCGTCTGCAGTGATTTGCGACGCGAACGAGGCGAGCGCGGCAACATGCATGCGGTGCTAGCCAGAAAAAAAGTAGGGAAACGTGCATGTGCATGGCAGTTTCTAGGAGGGAGTAGATATGGCGTTTTACTCTCTGACGTCAGTAAGTAAACACAGTACTTTACGCGTGGTATTCGAAAAATTAAATTAACTAATTTAGTAGTTGGTCTACTTGATATTTTTTTAGTATTTAAAAGTATTTTCTCTTTTGATTGACTAGTGTATTCATGTTTATTTACTATATATAATTAAGTATTCTTTTGTCCTTTAGAAAATTTTTGTTAAAAACTTTACCTAATCTGTAAAATTAGCTAGTGAAGAATATTTACCAACTACACCCGTACCCGTCTGTATCTCTATACACGTAATAAAGACTCATTTCAAAAAAGGCATTTAGACTTGTAATAAATGCGGGCTTTTAACAGGAGAGTAGCTTTCAGCAGCAATTGACTCACCTGCAAAGCACCAGCGTCCAGTAGCGCGAGCGAAAACTACCAGGAACACAGCAAGAACCAGAAGCAAAACACCAACGACGATCCCGATTATCGATCCGGCATCCAAGTCGACTCCTGTAAATCGTTAAAAATATTATTTGTGTTCATTGCTTTTTAGAGTTGGTTTTGCAAGAAGCAGATAAACATTAAACAAAATAATCAATATATTTTTCGATAAATTAGGTAAAAAACTCTTAAAGTAATATTTTTATTTGTAAAGATTGATATGTATTTAGATCATAATGTATAAAGTTATCGTTATTTGATTAAGTTCCTTTAAGAGATTTACCTAAAATTAAAAAAACGAAGAAAATTAAATTTAATAAACTAGAGAATTTTGTTACATTTGTAAAGTAAATGTAATGGCATATCTTCTTAAATAAAGGATTATTAACATTGTTACAAATTTCTCAAAGCATTAACATTGTAAATATAGTGATAAAATAGATTAGTAAAAAATAAAGTTCATAAAAGCTGTAATTAATAATAACGAAAAAAAAAGAAATTCAAAACCATGATAAACACGAGAACCAAAAATCATAAAAATTATCTATGAAACGTATAAAATGACAATTACCTAGTGCGTGCATGTGTTCGGAGAGCTTACCGTAGAATTGATTGAATCGACCTAAAGCTCCTGTGTAAGCATGCGGTGAAGGTATTTGCCATTAGAAAAATTATCTTTGACGCGCAATCGGCGATAGTTAAACAAATAGTGATTGATATGGTTGATTCTTCAAATAAGTGAAAAAACTTCTCCAGAGACTTTTTTTAGCGAAATAATCAAGATAGTTTCAATTTTGTTTTTTCTATTTAGTATTTAAGCTGTAGAATAAGAATCGATAGATAGTTGGCTTAATTATTACTGGAACGTAACTTTCTCAAAGGTTAACGTGTAAAAAAAGTCGACGGAGTTACTAATTATTATTAGATCAAAATGAAGGATTTAAGGTAAAGCTAACTAAAATAAGTATTATGAATTCTTCCTTTATGAAAACTTGAATTTATTTATCAATAAGGATATATATACAATATATTTTATTTTTCTTTCCTATATAAAATTTTTTATGTCGACGGAGTTACTAAATTATTAAATATAAAGCAATCATCGGCTTTTAATGACGGAATAAATCATATAAAATAGTGGAATTACAGTAAACGTATATTTAGCCAAATTATAAGTGTATTTTATTTCATTTTTAATACGAGCATATTAGAGAAAAATCTATGTCGACGGAGTTTCGCGTAATTAAAATACGCGATACACTTTATATAGTTTTGTTTATTAATCTTATTATTCATCATCTTATTAATTTTAAACTTACTATATCTGATGCAATAATACTTTTCAATGGCAAACGAGTATCGTTTTTGCCTCTTCTGTGTCTTTTTAATATATAGAAATGCGTATTTATAAACCTCCGTCGACATTTTTTGCTTGCGAGAGAACGATGTTTGGCTATATGTTCAAGTACCAAGATAATTATTTGGATCTTTGGTAATTTATAATATGTTTCTCTGTAATAAAACAAGTATCAAAAACTTTTAGTCAGAGTATTTGACTTGCTGTACTAAATATATTAGCTAATTTTAGTTTTTGGTACGGGAAAGTCGATGGACTTACGTTTTCAGCCGTTTATCATTTTTACTTGCAAGAAAGAGAGAATATTTTTATTGCTTCGGAGTGATTTTAAAGAAAAAGGGGTTTGAACTGTCAAGTAAAATTTTTGTTTTATTAAAAAACTGGAAATTTAAATGTGAAATGTGACTGAGAATAATATTTCCTTGTACTTGGAGAATCAACCATATATTAATCAGCGACTCATGACTGTGAATACGACTTATGAAGAAGAACTCGTAGTTGCCAAGTTTTTTACACTACCTATTGTGTTATTAAAAACTCGTGATTGGCGCTCAGTTCGTTAGCAAGTAGTGGCATTCCAGGGAAAAGTACTGAATACAACTGTTTTAGGATGTTATGGTTTTATACAGTCCTTGCCCAAAAGATAGTTTTTAACATTATAACTTATACGGTAATAGTTGTATGAAATTGTTAACAATTTTGTTGTGTAGTACAAATGTGTGGAAATGCAATTTGGGTATTATAAGCTTTAAAATAATGAAATTCTTAGTAAAAGTGACGAAGTATCAGTATCTTTTATTGTTGTATGAAAAAACATATAGAACACGGTGTTTTAACAATATTGATAAAAATAATAAAACTTGATTAATTTGGCTTCGATTTCTGATTTTTAGAGCTTATAATATTCGGATGGCATTTCTAAGAATATAGTAAATAATTATTTATCGTAATTTTACTAACTTTTCATAGGGACTGTACAGTCATAAAATCCTTAACCATATCGCACTGCTGCTAACAGCTATGGAAAGAGGTGTTAATTGTTGTCTCACGTCATCATAAATATTAGTTTATTGTATTTAAAATCTTTTAATAATAAAACTGGGCGAACATCTACACGCTCGAACTAAGTTGTTAGTAGGTTGTTAGTAAAAGCAAGAGTGACGCAAAAGCTTAACGATTGTCACAATCAATGAGTGCCGATGTTATTTTGTACACTTAATCAACGGCATTAATGCTGTCCAAAATTACTTGTATCGGTTACAAGCTCTTTAATTTTGACACTAGCATTAATGCCATTAAATGGTGATTTTTAGTGAGTAATCTCATATCTATTAACTGATTATAAGTGGTTATTTACGTGGTTATATAATAAGTCAATGATTTGGACAACGAACCTGCGGGTGGGTCAGCAGATGACAAAATAATTCTGTAAATTGCATATCCTTCACTGTTGTGAGCTTCCAGGCTATATTCCTTGTCGGTGTCGGACTTCTGAACGCTGTCGATATTCAGTTCTACATTCCAGTAGCCATGGCCCTAAATAACCATTGGTTAGCGATTGTATCTTATCATATTCGCATTTGCGGACTTTATTATTATTTTTTCTTTTTTGATAAAAATAAAATTTGTAAATTTTTATAATAAGAGCAGATACATTATCTGATATTTAAAAAAAAAAGTCGGAGCAAAACTTTGGAAACTAATGGAAAATTTTTAGTTAAAAGCTTAATAATGGAAAAATTTGTTCATTTCATTCCAAAGCAGTGCGCAGTTTTTCGAATGACTTGATTTGCACGAGAACTAACAGTAAAAGGTAAATTGTCGTTGGCCCGGACATAAAGTTAAAAAGATGATTTTTTTTTTATAATGACCATGCAGTAGATTTTAATAACATAAAGATATTCGACAATGAAAACAAACTAGAAAAAAGACTCTTATCCGAAATGTTGTTTATTACAGCATAAAAAAATAGCATGAATATCCAAACAGACACTGTAAAATTAAAAAGCGAATACAAATCATTTATATATAACGAGAAATTTTTTAAATAGTTCTAATATAAGCCCAATGTATTCCGAAAAGGTAGGGATAAAAACCTATACAGTATTGCTATGCGTGCCTCCCCCCACTTCTCATTATTATGTACATAAAAACTTTCATAACTGCCGATTTCGAACATTTGACTGGCAGCAAGTAACGCTACCTAAATCTATCATGTATATCTATTAGTGTAAGTTTGTAAATTTTGATCAACTGTGATTTTAAATAATTTGTTTAAATAACCTTGTAAAATTATAAAATTTATTTTTAATAAATTTTTTACTCCTAATGAGGACCATTGTTAAGTGGTCGAAACGTTAACTGATCAACACACTTAAGTCTTAATTATTGCATCAAACCACCTCGACAGTGCGACCAGTAGTTTCAAAATCAAAATTAAATAAACATCACTGTCAGTCCACTCTATCACCAACTAAGATGATGATGTTTCCCGGATCAGAGAGCATGAACTTACCAGGTCGACAGCGGATGAGGTCTGGAGACGACCGGTGGCGTCGGGCGTGCCCGCGTTTATCTTGACGTTGTCGACATTCCACGTGAAGGTAGGCATAGGGTTAGCCTGCACGGTCACGTTCACCTTGCCCGGCCGGCCGATCGCGTAGCCGAAGCGCTCGATCGTCTGCTGCGGCTGTGGCGGGACTGCGGGCAAAAAAAGAAGGTGTCGTTATCGGGCCACGGAGTTGAGCGGACAGTACGCAGCGATGTTTTAAAATGACTTGAAAAATACTTTTTGTAACACATGCACGATTTTCGTCGTTTTTTAGACCTAAAAAGAGTTTTAGTCCTAAAGTAACTTTTTTTGAACCGATTGTATAAAAAATGCTATTTTTGAGCAGCGGGCAAATAAGGATTCTTATTTGCCCGCTCCTCCAAAATTCCGTATAATCGAAAAAAAATTTATGCGCCCGCCGGGCAAATAAGGATCCTTATTTGCCCGCTACACGAAAATTCCGTAAAATCGAAAAAAATTCAACTTAATCCACTATAAATTTGTGAATGCATGTTTTTTATGACTATTTTATTCAAAAATAAATCCAGTATACTATTTTTATTTAAAAATCAATTTAGTATTTATCAATACTCGTCTTCGGTTCATAAAACGCACTCGCCTTCGGCTCGTGCTAGATCACCTCCGACTCGTACTGCAAATTCCACACTCGGTCTAAGAAGGCCCACTTTTCGCCCTAGGTACACAATATACTATAATAATATGTGTATACATATGTTTGAAAATTACTGGAAATTTGAAGTTAAGCACTTTTAATAGCCGAAAATCTTGGTCTGTATTATTGAACAGCGAGCGTTAATACATACAGTGAACTTCGATTTGCCTGGTAATGTCCAAGGATCGTTGGAGAGCGATGTGACTGGCGACACAGCGCAGCACCTTGCCATTGTCAGCCGGGGTGACACTGCGGGATGTATTGAGTGTGGCCTGGTTCTCCTCGATTGGTCGTCCGTAGTTGATCGGTCTCTCGTCAAATCCGATGGGTTCGTTGTCTAGTCAAAATTCCAAGAGTATTCGTTATAGCTTAGATTGTATTTTTGTTATATAATATCTATTAAAATGTGCGCCGGTAAAACAAGTGAAGTAAGTGTTAGAACACACAGTAGGTAGGAGAAAATCAAGGCTTGCAATTGATTTGTTTAAACTTTTAAAGACTGCAAACTCACCTAGGAAGAGGGTCACGTTCGCGGGCGGCCTGCCCTCCTCGGCGACGCAGCTGACCTCCATCTTCTCGCCGGACTTGTATGGGTTGTTCTTGTTCAGGCTGAGCTGCGGCGGCAGCGGTGGCCCTGCGAAGTTCGCATATAATTCTTTATTTTAGGCTCCAGTGTAACCAACCGAACTTTTCGCCATAAAGCACCGGGCGAAATATTTCATTTACATTTTTCTTTTAAACATGCCGCACATAAGCGCGCACGTGGACTAGGCGTCGCGCTGCGTTCCTCTTCCCACCCCCTTACTTATATAGAAGTTTTTCAAACCTGCGAGTATAACGTTTTTTAACTCCCGTAATACGCAAAGGGAGAGCGAAGCATATGAATTTTTAAAGTAATGCCCGCTGCCCCGGGAGGGAGTTGCAATAAATATTGAGAAGTAAGTCAGGAATAAAATACCTCGTCTATACTCCATGAATCTCTAATCCGTTTAGTATTATTTATATTAACAAAAAAGCAGTGTGAAAGGAAGAGAAAATACTCACTCGCAACAATCATCCGCACGGAATTGAAGCTCTCGCTGCGCCCCTTGTGCGGGGTGAGGTAGCAGGTGACGTTCCCGTCATGCTTCTCCCTGATTGCCGAGATTCTGACTCCGCATTGGCCCTTGTCCAAGCCGTCGCCGAAGTACTCGATGCCATCTTCAGAGGGCTGGCCCTGCGATAGCACGAGGCTGTCCTCGCCCGGTATGGTGAATCGACAGACCTGCAGCGCCACGGCCGCTTTACAGAGGACCGTCTGGCTCTGGCCGAGTCGAACTGCCACCTGGTTGTCCGGCTCGATTTCCACTGGAAGGTTGGTCTTGAATGCTGTGGCGGGAGAAAAAGAGATGGGGTTATAATTATTCGACTTCTTTGAATCTTTAACCACCACTAACATACTTCTTATATATATATATATTTTTTTTTAATGGTTAGAGGCCCTACAGTTTCTAAAATGGATACAATCATCTTAAATGAATCTTATCGCTTTACCATTTCTTCTGCAGTTAAAGAGACTAAACCGGTAAAAAGGGAATATCGCAATTACTGAAGGACGTTATAGCTCTTATGAGTTGCTAACTCTTCAAAATCTTCATTAGGTACTCGAATGCTTTAAGAAAAAACATGCTCAGACTATTCTATTCTATCCCCGGCCGTCACTTAAGCCCGCAATCAAAGACCGTTTTACCATGCTGTGAAGGGGTAGAACATACTAACCGAGACTCTTGGAAGGCATTGCTGACACTGATGCGAACGCCGGTGGCATTACTAGGCGCGCATATCTCGAGGTGTGAGAGAGAGAGAGAGAGAAAGATAAAGAAAGATTTACGGGACGAAAAGGGGAGTTGATTAAACCGCCCCCCATATACTTCATTTTCACCGGTTTTGCGCCGCCTCAAGTCTTTTGCTGTCATGTTTCTTGCACCCGGGCAAATCAGATTTGCGAAATTTATGCGCTCATCCTTCGGTTTCGTGTGCACGCTTGAACTACGCTCTAAATACGTGATTTAATTATTATACGCGGGGCCAAAACTTGTATGAAATTAATAATTTTCTGAGATATTCAAACCGGTTATTATGTTCTCTTGAAAAGAAGTATGAAATAGGGCCTTTTTCACATGTGAAAGTAGGACAGAAAACTTCGTATTTCGAGCGTATTTTATCAAAATAGTAAGAAATATCCATTTATCACCGGTTTTAAGTATAGTAGAAATGGCCATTTCTACCCTTCAACAGGTAAAAAACGAATCACACACATAAAAAGGCCCTGTCGTGCCTTCATTAAAAAAAAGGTATGTAACATGGGAAAAAAGCTATTTCAGACTCGACTGCGACTCGTGCAGAACACCTCACCCTCGCTAGAAGTAGCTTATTTTCTCCCCTTGTTGTACAATGTACTATTTTTTTTTTTTTAGATTGAATAAAAGTTATTGTTAAAAAGAAATAAACCTTTAGTTTTATTTTCACAATATCAGCCTTTATTCCTTTTTAAAAAATGTTGATCCTTTGAGCGAAAACAAAAATCTACAACATAAAACCAAAATTTCTTTTGTGAGCAATAAGCATTATTCCCCACGATCCATAATAATAATATAATAACTATGAAATAAGCTTTGACGACATAAGCCCCGACACAGCAACGAAAGTAATTATGAGCTCATGATAAAATCCAATAACCATCGGCTTCAGAAGCTCCACAACGAGCCGAGAACAAAAGTATCTGGGTCGAAAAAAAAGAGTGAGCGTCGAGTATCAGCTAGCCGACCGTTGCGAGCGCGCGAGGCCTCCATTAATAACCGCATTGTCAAACTCGCCGGCGTCGGCGCCGGAAACGATCTCGTTCGCCGGGAGTGTTAATCGCACAGCGCGCGTACTCTACGATTAAAAGTTCTCGTGTAGTTTCTTCTTTTATTCTTCTAGCATTATTTATACGGCGCGTTTTTTACGATCTTCTACAAGTTCTCATCATATTGATCTTTCCTATTCACGTTCAATTATAAATAGCGCATTTTTGCGGCATCGATCATTATTTGTGATCTTCCGCATAACATTTATGTAATCTACAAAAAGATGCTGGTATTATCATAGTTATTTCCTGCGCAATTATTATTGCAATGATAATGTTGTCACATAATTATTTCTTACCAAGGTGCTAAATACCAATTTCTTCTTGCATAAACTTCGAATAAAAGTGATATGTTCACTTGAAAGTTTTATTGAGTGCTAAGACATTGTAAAACTCTGAGGGGCGCACTTCTCATTTTTTATGAAGCCTTTTTTTTATGTGGCATCGAAACTGACATTTACTTAGTCCGTAGATCTTGCGTATTGCACCCCATTAATTAATCTAATGGAAAACTCATTTGAACTCGAAAAATGGAAAATGGAAATGTACTCATTTATAAAAAAAATTATTTAAAAAGTTATCTTTTTTATTGGTTTTTTAAAAATTTTCATTAAAATTTTTAATCAAATCTTGCCTTCTTTATTTATTTTCTACTCTTAAAACAATGATAGCCGGATGTTGTGAAGGATTTAAAGATTAATTTTGATTGGTCTGTACGGAATAAGATACGGAATAAGAATACTTGTGTTTTATTCATAAAACAATCCTGATAGAATGTCCACTAATTAAGTACATTTCGAAGAGAGTTCTAATTTACAGAATCTTTTTGTTATAATTGACTTATACTCTCTAAGCGTGATGAAGAAAACAACTTCATTATAATGAAATAATAAATACCTTTCTTCCAAAAGAATTCATCCACCACGTTTAAAAAATGTTCAACTTCTGCTTTCGGTTCACGTATAATATTTGTTTCATGTCTAGAGGTTCAGTAAATTAATTATTGAGATAATATTATAGCGGAGCCCCGGAACTCGCACATGATTGCGCATTTTAGATAGATTATAAATACTTTGAAACTTGTTAAACGCTGCCTTTTTATATCGATATCCACGTTTCAGTAGAAAGAGCCGAACATAAGCCAAAGCCTAGGTAGGTACAGCTTCTCTCTCTCTCTCTCTCTCTCTCTCTCTCTCTCTCTCTCTCTCTCTCTTTCTTCTCTCTCTCTCTCGCTCTCTCTCTCTCGCTCTCTCGCTCTCTCTCTATCTCCCTCTCTTCTCAGTCCACTTAATGAGAACTTCTGCACCAATGGGCTGATGCTACTTTGGAAAGTTCGAGGAATCGAGTATCTGTTTCGTAAAATTTTGATAAAGTAACTGTGTTGAGTGATATTGAACTTTCCAAGATGCTATTAACAAACATCTCCTGATAATTTCTAAGGAATTATTAAAGGAATGCATTATAATTACATTCATCAAGACTGTACATGCAATCTGCACAGATATAATTTTCTATTCACATGTGTGCACGTGTGCTCTCTCACAACGGACGCATCAACACATACACACGGACCTACACGTTTCTTTCATTTAAAGGAAATTAGATTAATTTTTATTTTATTGTTGAACGATATCATGTGAATATTTACTCTTTACTATATTATATTTTTATTCATTATGAGTATACAATAAACACGCGCTCGTGTGTTTGTGAACTTACATATTTGATCGTTAATTTTGGAAATTCAAACTATTTAAATCAATCCCTTTATAATATTTCATTAAAACACTTCGGATCTGGAGATTTAGTTTTTATCTATTAACAAGACACTTTATATGTATCAGTAAGTACCTCAAAATATATCTATGTGACTGCACGAAGAGAAAAATAGTTACAAACTAAACGCGCTATGTTAACAGTCTCGGATGCCGACTCTGTTTTTCCTCACTGCATGAGAACGCAGAGATAGGAGCCGTACCCGTTACGCGGTTGCATTGAGCGCTGTACAAATGGCTGACTTTATTTTTGTTCGCAAATTTTTATATCACCTTGCTTGAATAATTTGTTTTCTAATTAGTTTAAGGGACGCGCTATTTCTGTCGTTCAAATTTCAATAATTTAAACAGTAAGTATTGCGAAAGTTAGCACTTACCGGTATATGAATTACAGAATTTCAAAATTATTAGACAATTTTTACATTTGATATGAATAATAGAAGTTCCATCTTATAAATCTTTTAATAAGGCAAACTACCGACAATTTTTTGTTCTCGATAGTATTAACTTTAAGTTATAAAAAATGCATGAATGATTCTTGTAAATCCAACTACTACCAAAGGTTCTTTACCAAGGATTATTATAATGATTATGAACATAAATGTACATACCGCTTTTTCTCTTAATTGTAGCTTATGAGCCTCATCACCGAACTTTATCAAGCAAACAGAGTTTGCTTTGGGCAGTTCTGTACTGCCCAAAATAAAATGCCTGATGAGCAGATTATATTCAAAAATACGTGCTTTTACAATTGCTTACATGGTTTGTATTTTGATAAATATTGTTTTACAGAAATTATGTATTTATTCCAACAATATTTATAACTATTATTATTCATTTCAGAATCTCTTTTGCACGTATTTGGAAAAGATAACCCAGTAGATGAATAGACATTGCTGCGTGTTGTTGCCTTGTTGGACATGTTATTAACAATTCTTTTGATTGGGAAGGCAACAGATTCAAACATGTTAAAGTATCTAGCAATTAGAGATAATGATAATATTTTTAGCATTAAATGATTTTGTTTCTGTTTATGTATTCTGAAAATCGTAATCATTGAAATTTTATTTAAAATGATTTAATATTTTGAAATTTTTCTAAATATTATTTATTATTTGTTAATGTACTCGGTATACATAGTAATGTACTTTATAATAAAGAATCTTTATATTTAATAATAATGAATATTTTGCAATTGTTTAAATAAATCCTAATAATATTAATTTTAATGATCATCTGCAAAATATTTTAATTCAGGCCGATATATGATATGATAGCTGAAAATAAAATTTTTTTTAGGAAATATAGATATTTTAATTCCTTTTCGAATGTCACCCATCCCATTTAGATACATAAAGCCGTTTTCGAGAAATTACGGTTTAAAAAAAATGTTACAAATTTTTTAACCTCAAATATCTTTCTTCGTAATGGACCGATTTTCTTGGGTAACGACGATTGGACAATTTTTGCGCTTGTTATCGTGCGAGAATGAAAACGCAAAATTTTTCTTAAATAATTTTTTCCTAAAAAAACAAATGAAGATAATCCCTTGAAATTTTAGCCACATATACTCTTCAATGAGTGTAATAAGTGGTTAAAATTTTAAGTCGATAAATATAATATTTTTTGAGATATTATTTTATGAAATATGAAAATATTTTCCTTAATAACAAATGACAGATTGAAGATAATTTATACTTTAAAAAAGGAAAATACAGGTAATTTAAATACCTTTAAAGAAAAGTTTATTATATTATGTAATAAACACTGTAAGATATAAAAAAAATAAAAAAAAAGGAAATTTCAAAATCGTGTTTAGGTTATAAAAAAAAAGCAATAAAAATTCAAATCCCTTGGTGTCGAGTTTTTTTCGCGAGACGAAGAGAATAGGCTTTGTACGAAGAAAATCGGTCGATTCGTTTCGGAGATATAAAGAGTTTACACACACACACACACACACACACACACACACACACATCCACGAAAAAAAAAATTCTCAAAATCAACTAATATACACTATATAAATCGTCTTAAAACATCTTTTTGAACATTTTTTGTTTCGAAATTTTTTTCACCGTTACAAAGCTTCCTCTTTGAGGAAACAAAATAAAATATTCGCGCTTTTTTCAAATATAACCAATCACATCGAGTCTTTAACTGGGCTACTACTTCTGGTCATCATTTTTTAAGAAAGGGTGATAATTGCCTGCCATGTTACGTAGCTGTCTCCTTTTTTTATTTTCCATTTGTCAAATATCGTTTACACGGAGGTTTTCAATTATTTACTTATTTCTGGCACTGAAGACTCCTTATTCATTCATACTTTTCCTATGGTCCACCGAATTATATAAACGGTAAATATATTATGGGGTGCAAAGATATATTGTAAAAATCATTCGTCGAATCCACATAAATTGTTCATCTATCACTGCACAGGGCAGAACACGCTCGGCGGTTTCCGTCCATCTCTCCTCAATCATGCAATTTTTAAAAATTTTTCAGGGCAAAAATCGAAGTGAGCGCGCTTCGTCCTCGTTAAAAGACGAGCGAAATTTATGCGGTCGGTCGCGCATGCCCTGTGCGTGTAACAGGGGGCGCAGCGGAGTGACAGGCGCTTATCACCGCGCACGCTCGGCACAATGTGCATCATTCATGCGCGCATTCTAGGGCGACGCAAGTTGCGTCAATTTCGAGGTCAGCCATGCGCGGCTGCCCACAAATCATCGCATCTGTTGCTGCGGTTTTCCCTCCTACGGATGCACAGGCGAGTGGGGAAGCTGCGCTAGAATTAGATCGGAGGCCCGTAAACCATAGTCGTGTAACGAATCGACGGCTGGAAAATTCAAATTAGATTTACGGCTTTGCAATTAGCCACGGGCATCGTGAATTAATGAAGAGGGAGAGAGAGGCTTGAGATGTCGCTCGGCAGATACTCGATAAGAGATTCAGCTGAAAACTCTTTTCATTAACGTTATTATTTTTACCGCATCGAATTACAAATTGCCTTTACTATATTTTCATAAATATACTGCAGGTCAATTTAAATAAGTGAAAATATAAATATATATGAGAAAATCTATGAAAAACATTTAGTTAGAGCGATTGCCTAAAAAAAATTTGTGCTACATCTCTGGGACAAGTATTTTTTGTTCTACGCGACATATAAAATACGAAAATAGTATTTTGCCTCACTGTTTTTTCAGCCATTTTTTCAGCAGAAAACTGTGCGGGTGCGCTAAAAAATTGACCCGACCGCCCACCATTTCAAAGTCTCATCGAATCGGACGATGATCATCTCGCTCGCCAAATCCTGGCGATCCCCCGCGGAAGAAGACCACTGAAAATCGAGATCGGAGAAATGGAGAGAAGCTCAATTTGTGCGGATAACGGATAGCAGGAGGGAGGGGACGCAGCTTTTTCCGAAATCGCATATAAATACGCACCGCGAGAACACTGGTTTCGTGCAATTTCCAATTTTCCCATTTTTTTTTTTTACTCGTCCTGCGCATGTATCCGAAGATTGTCACCCCAGCCGCGGGTACACGAGGTCAGATAATAATCCCTTGTCAGTACGTCAAGAGTGAGTACCAGCGAGAACTGCGGTTTTCATTTGAGATAAAAGTCATTTATTTCCCACAGAAAAGAATATTCCTCTTGATTTTGGACTCAAAATTCGGTCTATTTAAACCAAAAAGAAAATCTTTTCTACTCAAGATCCGCTTGTGTGAAAAAGAAACCTCTTAAAAAATGTCTATTGTAGTATGTTTCTGTTAAAAAAAAATTGTAATTACTGCTGCTAATAATTGTGCAATCACTAATCACGATTTTTTTACCAATTATATAGTATGTGCACTTGATAATTTGTCAAACTAGTGAAAAAATCAAAGAAATTAAAGTTGTATGAAGTTAGTTCAGAAGTGCAGTCACCGGGAATCGAACTCTCGACCTTCGGATCGGAAAGCCGATGCCATGACCACATGACTCACTGAGCCTCTAATAGAGAATCGCAAAAAAATTGACATACTTTACTTCCATTTTCTCTTGAGCCAAAATGAAAATCATGTTGGATCTAAAACATGGTCAATAAGTACCTGAATTTGGCTACTTTCAAAAAGAAGAACCTTTTTTGCAAAATGAAATCATTTCCATCAACAAGAAGTTTCATTTTGGTGCAAGATTAATTAGATATCAATTTAGAAAATTGATTTTTCTAAATTTCCTCTCGCCCCCGACTTATCATGCTCCGCTCCGTTTGTTTCGGAGCACACTCGCCCTCTGCGCTCTGACGGAGACGGACCTCCTGGTCGCGCCAGGCTCTCGCCTCCTCGCCAACAGCGACTTCGTCGCTATGGGCGTTCGGAGTGCCCTGACCCTCGCTCAGCACGGACGGTCGTCCGCGCAAGGACAGGAAGGGGGGACGCCTCCAGCCTCACTCGGTATCACCAGGACACTCCGGACATCCCGACGAAAGTCTCGCGAGCCCGCGAAAACGACGCGTCCGCATAATCGTTAATTTATTTTTTTTTTTTACAATTTTATTCTATTTTATAATTATTCTGCTTTACCGTTCTGAAATTATTTATATTTTTTACTTTAATTCTTGTTTACATTTAATTAATTATCAACCTTCTATTCCTAAACCTATCCTCTCATGCCCTCCGTCGACTCTGAGCAGGCGTCAAATTTCAATTTTCGATATCAAAATAAAATTTTTTATTCAATAAAATAATTATTTTGCATCCAGAGAATTTTCTTTTGGTTCAAGTAATGCATTTCTCTCCGTGATCGAATTCGACTAATAAATTCACTCTTGGGCAAGGAAGAATGGGAGAGGGGGGCAGAGTTCACAAAGAGAAAATTTTTAAATTCTAATACTAGGAAGAGTCTCAATAATTTTGTTACAGTGTTCACAACCAAGTTTCTAGTATACTCGCGAAAAATGTGAGATAGAAGACAACACAGAAATCAAGAAAGCAATTCTTGGAGCGAAAGTAATAAAACCACGACAAAAGGAACGACTCGCAGTCCTTTCTCTTTCTCTCTCTTTCACTCGCGTTTTGATTTGAGACGTCCAAACTCGCGCGCGCCAATTTTACTCAGACAGCCGCAAATCTCCGCGGAGATTAAGGCCGGTTTACACAGCGCTAAATCAACTCCTCGGAGAAATGCCGCCTTGGCTCTCTCTCTCTCTCTCTCTCTCTCTCTCTCTCTCTCTCTCTGTCTCCTCCACCGCGTATAGAGGTTACTGGGTATACCTTTTCTCTCGATATTTTTCCGAGATACAATTTAGGGAGGGATTATATTTCTCGCGGCGTGGATTGAAAAACTTTTCACAGACTTGAATGGCGGGTGTGGTTTCTTCTTCGCGCAAGTGCAAGTAATTAAGTCCAGGTGCGAGAAAGCGCACGAGAAAATTGGACAGAGTTGCCGCGGGAGCTTTTTTGAGTATAGCTGCAGAGCGGTATCACGTGGTACTCTACCCGAACGGTAATACAGTCCTTGAAGTAAGTAAGTTAATAAGAGGCTTTGGATATTATCAAAGTACTTTCAAAGTTATTTCCGGATAAAATTTTTATACTGGGTACTTTACTTATATTTAGCAACAAATGTCAACAAAATTTATTTAATTATATCCTTTTATCGAATAAGTGAAACCTTTTATCTAAAATTCGATAACACAATACAGAGCAATAATTTAAAAAGTATTCTAGAATTGAATTTGACATAGTTTACTGTGTCTGACATTAATGTCTATTACTACTGCCTCTGATTTTATGATGAAATATGAGCCGGACAAAGTTTCAACGTTTTGATATATACTTATTAATTAAATTAAATGATTTTAGAACAAGAAAGGAAAATAAAAAATTAGTTATCATCAAAAAAGATATTTATGAGTCAAAAACTCTTCAACCCCATCAATTGTACAGAAAAATGCAAGATAAAGCGATAAGAAACCGAATTGCACCGGGTTAAGAAAATTGCACGGTAACATAATATTCAATCACTAGCTCGTTTTACAAGCGCGAAAATCGAAGATCCGGGACCAATAGGTTTTCTGATTTCCCTTGGTCTCTCTCCCTCTCTACTCGCCTTCGCCCCGCCCGCTCGCCGCAAGAGTTTAAACGATTTTGCTCGCCGATGATGACGTTGAAATTGAGTTATGCAAAGTAGATTTCACATTAAATAACTGTCGCGCCTCCGCCGCCAGGTCCCTTCGCAAACTTGTCCACGTTCTCTGCTATATCGAATATTTTGCCCCAACGACGGTGACGGTGACCTTCCCGAAGATTCGCGAAAGTTATTTTGTGATAATAGAAGCTGCCGAGACTATTTGTCGAAGTGCATTAATAATGAATGTTTGAAAAATCATTGCAGTGATATGTAAACTTTTACTCTTAGATTTTAATTAGATTCAATTAATCTTTTGTTTTTCATGGAAAATTAACTCACATTGCAATAATAGTACATACGCTAATTGAGAATGGAGACTTTGCAAATCCATTACCAGCTTTTTATCGAGATATAATATTGACGTTTCCCTCTAATCGGGTGCAATACCTAACCTTCAATGACTGAGTAAATTTCAGAGTTTCGAAGCTATACAAAATAAATACTTTAAATTTTACAAAACGTTATGGTTATAGATTCTATTTTATCCGACATTTTTCAATTTTTTCGAGGGCCTATCTCCTCGCCTATCTCTCGAAGCTGTTACATGACTAGCTATTAATCGTGCGACAAATCGGACTGTCCGTGTAAACACTGTCTATCACTGTAATACGACCTACAAATCTCCTTCTAAAACGCGAGGACGCGCGTGCCAAGCAAAGGAAGTGAAATCCTCCATCCGAACTTTTTTCAATATAAATCAGAGATTTATTGCGCAGGCGCTAGCTCATCAGCACATCCGCTACTGAGACAATCCGCGTATTCTGCTCTCATGCCCGAGGCCCTTTCATCGGGGAAGAGGCGCGCGTACTTCATCTGGTGAGCGCGAGCACCGCCTGTACACGTTGATGTATCGAAAATTCGTATGGCACTAGCAGAGTTTTTGACAGGCTTCGCTACGCGCGCGCGATATAGTTCGTCGAGATGATTAAGTGCTCATTCGACTTTTATCGATGATTTGGCTCGGGTGTCGCGCAGATCATATTTTTAACCTTGTCAGAAGCAGGTCAATTTCAACAATAATAATTGGAAGTAGACATTTTTAATATTTCTTAAGACTACAACATTTCTTAGCATCTTTATTAAAAGCAGGTCCTATGTCTGACAAGGCAATGTCAGCAAGGTATAGTGTGTCAAATATATGTGCAATTCTACCAAATATGGGGTCAAAAAAAAAAATAAAAATTTTTTCGGGGCACACCTACCACACAAGATTTTTTTGGTTCGTTAGGGGTTCTAGAACAT
>JAPYZO010001050.1:0-68552 GCA_030522905.1 Torymus flavipes | reverse complement strand
ACACACACACACATAGCTGCGGCCGTTTCGAAAGGTAAAACTCGCGCGCTATGCCCATCGCGTCAGCTGACGTCAGCCGCCTCTCCGATCTCGAAAACAACATCATGTACCAGCGCGCATGGAAAAAACGCGCTTGGGCAATGTGTGTGTATATATATACACATATATATACAAGCGCGAAGGATTATTTCGAAGGCATGATAGTATATTCGGTCCTGCGCGCGTGTCGGGGGTCACGCGCGCACGACACACACACACACAGACACACATGCACTTGTTTACCAATTCCCCGTGCGCGCGAGGGCCGAGACGAGACAAAAACACTCGAGTGTGTGTGTGTGTGTGGGCGTATACACAGAGCGAGAGAGCGGATGGAAGAGAGAGATGGGCAATAATTAGACCCTCTCGTTGCGCTCGTAATTAGCCCTACGAAGATGTGGGACGAGCTCTTCTTTGATGCGTTTATAAAGCGATTTAAAGTGCTTTTCGTAATAACTATATAACTAACGCACGTTACGTGCCTATATAGCTTGTCGCGCGGAGGGGAATGGCATTTCGAGGATGACGAAGTCGATCGTCGTCCTTTGGCCCCCCGCACATCACGCGACCTCCGAAACATTCCTCCCCTCTTACGTCATTTTTCTTCCAACGAAGGTGTATATGGAGTTCTTGCACGCTTTCGGAGCCGTGTTTTATAAAATTGTAATTTTTTTTTCCTGGAACTGGCCGTCTTTGGTGCAGCTATAATACCGGCGCGCAGTTTCTCAGATACATATACATACACACATGCTGCCATACTCAACAGGTAGCAACACGCGCCGGTTTTCGCAGCGCGCGTGCAGAGGATACATATAGATACAGACAGCGCACGGCTCATATAGAGACACTCACCAAAACCTTCAGCGAAAGCTCCTCCGACGCCTCCTATATATCTCTTTTTCGCTCTCGCTCGCACGTCGCTGCTTCTGGGAAATCCAGAGACCTCGACCTGCGCGCGCGAATCGTCCTCTTCTTTCTCTCTTGACGCGCGAAAAGGGCACAAGGCTACTGGCACACACTTTTGTACATATATATATGTATCCTCACCACTATATGTACAACAACAATCGTTCTTTCGGAGCACGCGCCGCGACGCGCACTCGACGCCTGCCGGAATGACACTGACAGTGGGCTGGCTATATGCGCGCGCTGCTCCGCTGTTCTTTCTCTCTCTCTGTCATCAGCGCTCGCTCGCTTGCTCGCGCTATCACCACATGGCCGGCTGACCGAGACTGGCCGAGTGTAGCCGAGTCACGCCGAGCTGTGCCTCCGTCGCCGCGTAAATCCCCGCGCGCGTGTGTGTGTGTGCGGCTGATGGAACGGTTGCCTTTATTGGGCCTGGATTTCTTTTTCGGCGCAGGACTTTCGGAGGTGTACGTGTGCAGAGGAGGAAAAAGTTGAGACGCAAATATGGGGATTTTTCGGTCACGATGGGGAAAGGTCGCTTGATGGTTACTGTGTTGCGTATATTATGTCGAGGTATTATAAGTGGAGCGCGTGGAATAATAAGGGGGATCGGTGACGGCGCGGAGATTGATTATAGATTTACGCTGCTGAAATGCTGATGCGCAATTTACGATTTATCTCGTTGTTTGCGTATGTGCGGGATTGGCCGGAAAGTTTGTTGTCGAGTGTCGAGACACGTTTATTAGCGAATGAAGATAGTGATTAATAAAAATAATTGTTTAATTCAATTGTTGTTATGATAAGTATTTGAATTTTTTTAAGAAAAACAAGTTTGTATTAGGAATTCTATAGCGTATAATTTACGCAGATCTCATTATTCTCGGTTCAATAATTAAAATAATTTACAATAATATTGAGCTCGTAAATAAATTCATCGACTTTCATATTATCGGGCTTGTACGTGCGCTTTTCCCATATTGACGTTTATTCAAATGTGCGTACATGAAACAAGAGAGAGAGAGAGAGCTTATCGCGGATAAATTATGCGAACTATTTGTTTACGTTTTAGAAAATCTTTATTGCGCAGAAGTCGGAGTGGATTTTCATTGATTCGCGTATTGTCAAGCCACTAATGAAGTTTTTATGATAATACGTAATTTTACGATGATTCTGTGTTAGCATTTTATTCTATGCTCGTTTGCACAACAACTATATATACACCAGACGCAAACGGGTAAAGTACCAGCTGAATGGAAGAAGCCACATGAAGTATATTCATTCCATAACATGAAAACAGTTTCATTACCAAACGTGTTAATTAGTTTTGAGGAAATCTATAGCTGAAAATATTTTTCAAAATTGTAATTAACGTAGTAATACAACATGATTGCATAATTCATTAAAACCCTATACAACAAAAACAATTCTCCCCGACAATCACCGTGATTTTGCATCATATTGCGTTACAAGTACAGGACAACGCAGCATACGTTTCTCACCTACTTCTTCCAACACGCTGCTCGTCGCCGCAAATCATGCTAGACAACTANNNNCTCTCGAGTGGCGCGCTCGCTAACGGATTGTATTTTAATTTCGTCTAATGATTCAATCTCCGCGCGACAGGATGAAATCGTCGCCCCGTAACGACACGATGACTCATCCATCGTGACCAGCTAAAAAAATAGGCGCCAATGTTCGCGATAAGCGCGTATGTACGTCCAGCCCGCGATATACTGGGAAATTTGATTTTGCGAAAATTGCTCGACGCTTGCGTCATCGCGCGCAAGTTCAAAGTGCCCCGACGGTGCGTGCGGCTGTAAATTCAATTAAAATTATTACTTGCGAAAGGTCTTTATTACGCATAATTCAATTTTAGTGCCCCGGGGAGAGGCTGTGAGCGAACGCGAGAGTTTGCGAAAATACTTTGTGCAACGCGATCGCATGCGCGCGTTCTCGATCGAAATTTATATTTC
The DNA here is from genome assembly GCA_030522905.1 of Torymus flavipes. NCBI lineage: Eukaryota > Metazoa > Arthropoda > Insecta > Hymenoptera > Torymidae > Torymus > Torymus flavipes. Next base: position 65,634 of record JAPYZO010001050.1, on the reverse strand, counting down.
ACCGCGTGCGCCCAGGCTTTCTTAATTGCGGGTTGTTGTGTGCAGCTCAAATAAACAAGCTGTGTATGTGCACAAGGTCCGTCGTTAAGTTCTAGAAATTTACGGTATAAAGCAGGCCATTTATCAGTATTTACTCTTGTACATGTGTGCATATTATATGTGAACGACTTTAACCTACAAAATATATTTCTTTAATTCGAAAGAACCACACACGTTCTGTGCAATCCGTTAAAAATGTATAAGGCGCCACAGCGCACTCGGGCGAGCTAAATTTAAAAATACAGATGGCACTTTTTCGCTCTCGAATACCAACACGCCGCTGGCCCGTTTCCGGTTCGGATGCGCTCGGGATTCCATTCCCCGACGACCGTGCGGCTGGCGCCTCGAGCGGAAATCCCATAGTCGAAAGCAGCAATACCGCGAATTTGTGTATATATACAAGGCCGCAGGTAAAAATTCACTTGCGATGGTTCTCGGTATACGGGTTACGCCATGCCTTATAGAGATAGCGATCTGTATCGTCCGCTCCTAGCCTTATTATGGAATAACCAAGAATCATATTCTCGAAAAAAATGAGCGAACGGGGCAATTGTGATGCGTGTATAATTGCGTGAACGGAGCGGAGAGATAAAGGCGACAAAAGTAGCGAGAAAGCGCAGGAGACCGTTATGTACCTATATATGCATACGCCCGGTTTCTTTGTATATTATATATATGTCGAGCGACAAAGCTCGAAAAAAAACGGCCTTCGCGCCGTTGTATAGTTTGCCAAAGTCCTGCACGCGTGTATACGTATGCGTGTTGACGTAGGCGCCGCTTTCTTTTCACTGTCTCGGTGAAGTATAATGATACGCATAAGTGTGCGGATAATGCAAAAGGATGGCGTAGATGGAGTCACCGATCGCGAACGTTTGATTATACAGGTGCATCGAGGATGATTAATTGAGCGATAGTGTTTAATAGCTTGCGAATATAGGTTCGATTTTCCCGCCTCTTTGTGTTCAATTTCAAAGTTCAATGTTGAGGTGAATCGGCAGAATCTTGTATGTTTTTTCAATATATTCGACTTGAGATAAGAGTATATTTTTATAATATAACAATGGATTTAAAAATAGAATTGTTAATCCGGACCATGAAACTTTCACCGCTGTCCGATCGAGGAAACGGCGAACGTTCTGGAACGGTTTGTTTACGCTCGTATTTATATTTTGTTTCATCCCAATCAAGTTATTGCCAATCGCGATAAAAAAAAAAAAAACTGCACGATTAAAGATATATATTATACACTTGGAGTACAAAACCGTTGTTTCTGCGCGATATACGTAAACACTGTGCAGGTACTTTGTGTTACTTGAAAATATGTCACAATAAAGACGTCTTTGTGAATTCGCTTCAGCTGCGCTCGCATAAAGACACATTAATTGTAAATTGCGCGCAAGTGCCGCGACAGGCGAGATAAATAAAGAGGCGGAGGAGGGCAGAAAGAATTCGAGGAATGTTTTCTCTATACCTGCCCTCGGGTATCGAATTCCTCGAGCGCCAATTGTGACTGATCCCGAATATGAACCTTGTAATACCTTTCTATTATTTCTAAACTAGACTAGAACTATTTGTTGATATCAAAATTTCATAAAACCGTGATAATAAAGAAAATATAAAGCGAGAAAAAAAAGATGCCAAGCAGCTCGCGCAGGAGGAAGTGCCTCGTTCGGGGCGAATATTAGTGGAACCACGTAGAAGAAAATAAAATATAAATTAACAGCTTGCAGCGCGCGTCAAGTCTTTTACTCCGCTCCGTTTAAAGAGGGAGAGAGAAAGGGGGAAGAGAGGAGAGGAGCTGGTTAATTGGAGCCGGCCAAGCCCGCTTCTTCTCCTCGCCCGCTGATTGACGATTATTATTGAGAACAGTGCCGGGCACTCGGTCACACGAAGTGGTGTCCGTATCGATCTGTGCATCGCGCCGACTGGCCTCCCGTTTTTTTTCATGAATATTAATTAATCACTTTTTTGATTGGTACAAATTTGGTGCTTGGAACATTACGTGGACCGTTTATGTAAGTATATGTATTTAGTTTCGAGGGTATTGCAGTCGCGTGTTATTTACCCGACAACGAATATGAATTCGAAAGATTACGAGGATATTAAATTATAATTCTTCGGCCGCGCGCTCGAGTGCAAACGTCATTGCCCTACATCAAAGCGAAACGGAGAGACAAAGTCCGTCGCGAACGAGAGGCGAAAACAGTGTGGCGAACGGAGCCAGAGATGCCGTTATTATATATATATATATATATATATATGCTCTCGCTTTGTGGTCTCGCGAAGATAAGCTGCGCGCGATTCTGCGCGTATAAACGGCGCCGACGGCTCTAGGTGGGCGTATAAATCATCATTTCGTATACTCGCGCGCACATAAGCTTCCAGGAAAATACTTTTGTAGCCGCGCGACTCGCCCGGCGAGCGAGCTTTATCCTTCCACATTAGCAGCTTTTGGTTATATGGCCTCGGTTATTGCGATGGTCAAAGACGAACGACCCCGCAAAAAAATTTTATTGCCAAAACGATGCGCTCTTTCTCTCGTAGATATATATTTCTCATTTCACCAAATGGGTTGGACGGGTAAATATTTTGACGGGCGACCGCCGCACGGGAAATTCCCGTGTTTGTCTTCTCGAAGAGGCGTATATAGGAGAGAGAGATTTTTGAAGTAGTAACAAAGTCGAGCACCGAATGCCCATCTATACGCGCTAATTAGGTTTTCGTTCGAGAGTGAAAACGGCATTCGGCGATTCCATTTTTAGCGCACAAAGAGGGAGAGAGAGAGAAAGAGACAAAGGAGTTGCAGAGGAAGAGGTGAACGAACGTGCACGAAGAGCGCAGTCCAGCGTAAGTGGAAACAGCGTCCGTCCGGTTGCATCGGGGAATTCCCGCGGTTTCCTATACAAGTCTGACGTCACGGGGGAGGAGGAGGACACGAAGCGAACGCGCCCACCCGGGGTTTGTTATATATATATTTATCCGAAAGATAATGCAATCTTTTATGCAAGTGTGGGATGGTTCGATAAAACAGTGTTTGTTGTTGTTTTATTGCGTGTTAGGCGCCCAGTGTAGATTATATTAGTTTCATTTTTAAATTAAATATAGAGGAAAATCGTTTGTTGCATCATATTACAAATTAATACCTTATATATTTCACAAACAAAAGTAAAGTATTCGTCAAATTGATGGAAACATAATTCCTCTGCGACACTCTTATCGTACTGTATTGTATATATTGTATATATTGTAAATATTATATTTTCTATAAATTCTTTTTATTTTTACCCATCGGATGAAATAATTTTGCTCCACGCCACTAATAAATTATCGAGGAATGCGAAGCGTCCAGAAATACTTAGACCCCCGTCGCATACCAAAGAGACCATCATCCAAAACAAAAAAAGAAAAGAATGAATCGCGCAACCGCTCGCTAATTCACGAGATAGAATCCGTGGGCGCTACCACCTACGAATTTTCTCGCCGCATTCCTGCGGCCAATTATCACACGCGCGCGCTCGCCCCTATATCCCATCGCGCGCCTTGTCCATCCATTCATCCGACTATATATATATGCTTGCACGCTACACACCGAGGTATATATAAAAAAAAGCGCGCGCGACCCCCGAGAGGAGGAAAACAAGAAGCAGAAGAAAAGGAACGAGGCCAGTCATGAGTTCCGAATTCCGCGCGGAAGATATTGAGCGACGGTAGATGCCAGCGAGTGAGAGAGAGAAAATAACGGCCCTAAATCAAGCCGCTGCGTTCGCATGGAAGAAAAAAAGAGAGAGAAACGAGACAAAGGACGAGGCGCGGAGTGGGGACCGAAGGAAAAAAATACCGAGGCTTCTGCGGTTTGCTCCTTTTTATTTTTCTCTCTTCATCATATATAGGTATACACGCGCAGTGGAGAGGAGAAGAATTCCTGAGATGTGACGCGACCGCGAAGGCATTTCCGTCGCGATGTGCATATAAGCTCGCAGCCGCACTTCTTTACATTTTTACGACGTCCGCGCAAAGTTATTAAAGTCGCGTTTAGGATCTCTCTCGGGTGCATATTATACACACGTGCGTATACAGTGAATTAGCGAAGGCGAGTCGAGCGGGCAGGAAATGCTTTCGAGGAAACTGCGCGTGGTTCTCTTATTTTTTTCTTCATCCGTTTTGCCGGACCTTGATCGCCCAACAGTATTTTTATATGTTCTTTCGCAAATAAATTTTTACGCGTGTATAATGCCGTGAAGGTAAATGAGAAGCATATGGGTATTCGTGGAAAGGCAAAAGTTTAGTTAGTCTATAAACCTTTGAATTTAAGGCACCGAGTGTATTAAAAATCGCGTATACGAAAGTTCAATTTATCCCGCTGTATCTTTACCATTCCCGCCGAACTAACGTCGCGTCGTAAAGTATGTACACACGTTGCGCACCGAATATAACGTTCGTTTAAGGCTCGACGCGTAACGCGCGGCACACTTTTATATATACTTGTTTTTTCGTGCTCCTCGAAATTAACGAGCGCGTAAACATCTCGTTCCGCCTTTAAACTGAAAAAATGACGCTGCTCGAAATATTACCGAGCGTAAAGAGACTTGTAACAGTTCAAAGGTTACATTTACGGGACCATCGCGCAGTACCTCATTTTAAAGGTACTTTTGCGAATAAGTATAACGAAAAGCTTATGAATATTAAACATATCTCGTAAAGTTTAAAGGTACGCTATATAAGCAAAAGAAGTATGATAATTCCATTACATTAAACTTCCACGGCCTGAAATTCCACGCCATCGAGCGCTTTTAACAAAATTAAAGTCACACACGCATAATATATATTCATAAAGCCACCCCCCGCGCGCGAGCGACAGCTATGAAAATAAAAAGCCGAATGGCGCGATTAAGCGAAACACTTCTCTCTCCCTCCATCAGAATGATATTCAAAAGGGGTCGCGCCGACGACACGTCCCCATTTCGCCTTTCCCACCGATGAGAAAAGGGACGACGAAGGAAAACAGGCGCGGAAAAGCCAGGGGGGGCTACATATAAGCGTGAGATTGTTATATTCGGTATGATTCCTGTGCCGCCGAATATCTGCCCCCGCAGCATGCGGGCACGTGTACCTTACAGCGTACTACTCCTTCTTCTCCAAAGTGCGCTGTCTTCTTCTCTCCCTCGCTACTCCCCCTTCTCTTCACGCCTGACTATCCACGCGAGCGCGTATGAATGAAAGGCACTTCATCATCGCCGGCGGGGCGAGCGAGCTCGTCTCCTCTCCTTTGAATTATGGCGAGCGGCAGCGACGACGACGACGACGACTTTAACGCCCGCGCGCAAGCGGGGGACGTGTCTTCCCTATTTTACTTATTCATTTCGAGAGCGCGGCTGTTATATTAATAAAATTCAAACGTCGGGGAATGCCGCGTGTGAGAGAGCTTCGCTTGATCGATTATTGTTCTCTGTTTTTCTTGCGTCGGAGATGAAGGTACGGGAAAAATTTCGTTGTGGTTATATAGGGAAGGGGGGATTATGGGTGTGTGGATGAGGAGAGCGCGTTAAATGGGTTTTAATTTTCGATGGGTTTTTTTGTAGAGGGTTTTATTACAGGGTTACTTAAGTTAAGTATATAGTTAAGAGCGTGAATGATGGACGCGAGGTTTCCTCGTTACGCGTATGATTGACAACGATAATTTTGAGGAAACTTTCCGATCGATAGCACCTATGTGAGCACACTGCCACAAATTACGTTTCGTATATAAATCTTCCGTTCAATCGGAATGTTCGACAAGACGCAATATTTTCGAACAATAATATTGACAAAAATTGTACACAGCGCAAAGTTCTAACTATATACATGCGCGCTATCAATTAATTATCAATCGACGAAACGACTGTATTATCTCTTATCAACTTATAGCAGGAAAACAATACTCAACGCTGTTTCCACCCACCATCGAATGCCGCACACATACATACCACATCCATCGGATTTTTCAGCTCCATCGGCAATTACGAAGAAAAAAAATCAAATTCCCTTATCACACTTACACACACAGCCGCGATGAATTTTACGGCAATTCAAAGAAACCGCGCGACCTCTATTACCGCGGCGCGCTTGTAAACCTCTTTCCCTCTCTCTCTCTCTTAACAGCGCGCACCGATTCGGCGAAATCGCGAGCGCGATAACGCGGCGGTGGTGTGGCTTAGTCACGCGGCTTTTAGTCGCGCGCAAAAAAAAAAATCGCCGAACGGCCGATAAGCCGCGGCGCGGCGGAAAGTCGCGCGTAGAGAAAAATAGAGTGCGAAAACTGTATAATATACCATAACGCCGAAATGGCGCAACGCGAGAGCGTTTACACCGAATGTAAAACTTTGGAAAGAGAGCGTGCGCAGTTGGCGTAATAGAGTATTACAACCTTGAAGCGAAAACTGGGTCTCGCAACGGCGTAGCGTGGATTTTGCATCTTTCTTCTTTTTTTTTTTTGTTATCGGTTGTTGAGGCGTGGGGGGAAGCGTCAGAGCGTCACGTTTTTTGTACGCTCCATTGAGTATTCGACGAGGCGCTGCCGAGAACCTATTATTGTTTTGTCGTTTCTTTTCCTTCGCTGCAGCACACACGCCCGAAGAAAGGATTCTTTTCAGCTTTGCGAGATTTACCGTTTTCACATTGATTGTACAAATTATATTGTTTGAGTAAGAGATTGTGTGGTGGTGAATTTTAATAGCGTGTGCCACTTCAGTGTAATTGAATTACGTTTTACACTGCAAAATATATATCGTTAAACATATCATAACCAACTATATATGTATAGCGGCTTCCGAAAACAAATTCTCATTATCCTAATAGGCATTTTACGAGCAATAAAACCTTGACATTATCCCGAAAATCGCACAAACGAAATTCCCGCGCCTGTCTGCACAGTTCCGAGAACCTCGCCGTCGGCGTATATATATACACATTATCCGGCCGTAATCGCGTTAGCCTGGCAACGCCACAAATCAGGAACTTCACCCACTCCCGCGCTATCCATTCGTTAATTACTTTCGAAAAGCTTCCCTGCACTCTCGCATGAAAACTTTCCGAACGACCTCGCGCAACTCTCTCGAATACCCCCGCAGGGGAAAATGAGATTATAACGAGGGCCTGACCGGCGTTTTCCAAGAACACGCGTACAGTCGAAAAGCGGAAAAAGAAGTATCAGCCTGCGAGGAAAAGGAGATAATCCGGGAGCGATGCTCTCACTCTCGACACGGGGAAAGCATTTAACTCTCGCGGTAGAGAGAGACTGTGACGCGTTGACGTCATGAGCGGATACCTGCGGTAGTGTGTGTAACTTATATACGAGCGAGCGATATCTTTCGACGGAACTGACCTCCTTTTGGAGGTCAACCCGCAAGAGTCCAAGTCCAGCGCGCACTGCTTTTCCCCCGAACTTATGCATTATGTATATATAATCGTGTGCTATGGCGTGGTTGCGAGTAAAAAAATCGCTTGCGCGCGTGCGGGAAATTTTAGGCGGAGACGTCAAAAGTCCCGAGCAAGCGGTGGCGCAATCACGAGTGAGCGGATTTTATTAGATAACGCCGCTATATACGTTCGATCGGCGTGTATAAGTATATATAAGAAAAGGTAGTTCGCACAGACGAATTCGCTACGTTATTCGGAGATAATAAAATATCAGCCGGTATAAGAATATGAGCAACGATTGTTTGTAAATTACATACCGATTATATACGTATATACGAATGACTAATTCTGTGTTACAGACGAATGCAAAGGGCTTAGAATTATAAATAGCATAAATATAACGTTATCGCTAATCCTTATCACGGCTAAAACAATATAAATCAGATCCGACGATAGAAAGTTTGTGCGCGAGTAAAAACCTATTATACTCTGTTAATCGGCGTTATTCATTGTTAGCTATTACCGGCACCGATACCAATCTCAACCCCGATTCGAATTCCGTGTATCTATCTCTCCGTATATCCGCTCGAAATACTACAATGAACTAACGCTCCAATTAATCCACTGCACTGGAACAAATCCCTCGTAAACAGCTGGCGAGGAATCATCGCCGATATAAACTCGTCAATTATAACCTCGTCGAGAAGCAGAAAAAACCGGAAGCGATTGAATCACAACTCCTCCTCCTTTTTTCATTGATGAAGAAGAAGAAGAAGAAGAAAAAACAAACGACCGCCGGTCGCCTCGGTGACATGCATACGCAAATTCACGGTTCTCGGTACTACTCGCGAACGTAATTGCCGGCGCGCACGCTCTCGGCTACGTTCATTCATAAATCGATGTCTCACCACACGACGCATAGCGTAGTATACAAGCGGCCGAGCCCGCGTGGTGACTCAGCCACTCGCGAGCGTCTCGTGTATGTATATATATACACACGCACAAGTGGCTCGCGAATCTGAGGTAACAGCCGCGGAAATAAAACGGGCGGCGCCTCTCAGGTGAGAGAGGAATGTCACTTTTGCTTCCGGCCGATGACGTGTCCCCGGTCGCGCGGAAATACTCGGAAGCGAGATGACTTTTCGCGCGTTTAATTTACGTTTTCTTTTATCGGAACGGCTGATTGGAGTTTGTGAATACTGAATGGCATACACAGTGAGTCAAACAGGTGTATTTGAGCTACAGAGTGAATGAATGTGTTATATAGGAGCGATAGTAGTCGAAGCGTGAATTCGTCGTCGTTCTTGGAGAACCCGAAAAGTTATGTAACGCTTTCGAGAGCAAAGTGTGTGTGTGTGTTTGGTTTCCGAGGAGAATAATTACGAGTAAATCAATTATGCGGAGCTGCTGCTCTCCGTTATCAGGTCGTGTGTTTTGACGTAAGAAAAATTAGGGAAGACGAAAACTCGGCATTAGTCATTAAGCTGCTTGCAGCAGCTCTTTGCCGAGATAACGTAATAACATGTCAGAAGAGCTGTTATCAAATCAACTGAACGTCTGCGCTATTAGGGAAAACCCAAGACTCGCGTGGCTATGAGTCATCGCTTATTGAAATACACTTTTTTCTTTCGCTCGTTATCGGCTGATTTTAAATCCCACTGAGATCGTTATCGATGCGCGCGCTCGCTCGACTATATTACTTTCACCGTCGATCGATCGCCATAATCAAGCGGAATTTCAGAACGGACTATATAACGTAACCGTTAATTTTGCGAATTCCGATAAGCCGGGGAAGGGAAAAAACAATTCTATCCTCTTTCGCCCGAATTTTCTCCCACCGCTGCGTACATTCTCACAGCTCCGCTGTCGTTATATTTTTTCCCTGTGCGGGCCACTCGACGTGACAATTTATTGATGGGCGGCTCGTTTTTTTCGACGATTTCTAGAAAGCTTCCGGGAAGCTTGGCGACGACGCCACTTTTTCGACGCCGCAGCGATTGCGAGAATCAAAAACTATATAAGTGTCTTGCGCAAATTAAAAAAATGGCAGCTTTAAATTTAGGCTCAACGCGGGGCGCGTTCTTGGAAGCGCGGAACTCTTACAAGCTCTAAGGTTTTTTATTTCAGAGAGAAGAAAACTTGAGAAATACAGGGCGTGTGTGTCACGGTCGTCGCGAGCCAATTATCGTGAATATCGAGAGATTTGTCGACAGGCTGTTAATCTTCTCCGCGTCTAGACACATTTATCCAATGCTTTCGTGGAAGAAAAAACAATTTAATTTGGGATATATAAAAAGTAGTGTCTTATTAGCGCGAAACCATTCCATTCATAAAAGTTCTTCTTCACCGCACCGCAGAATTTCCTGAAATACACGCGCGTGTGCCTCTTTCCGCCACTTAGCTCGCGCGAATATAACCCACAAGAATTCGCAGGAATTACAGCGGCCGCGCGGCGCCCGAGAAAAGTCGTCAGGAAATTGACGTCGATTTAAAGAGTAAAAACTCGAGAGCGCATTCCTCTCCGCGTGTATACTACGCGCTGCACGCAGGCATGATATCACCAGCGCGTGAGATTCGCGTGGACCGATGCGCTCTCTCATTCAATTCGCGAGAGAGAGAGAGCGTACGCGCGCGAAACCCCGACTAATTGACGCCGGGTTAACGAGCGTTAACTCCGCGCTTCCTGTCCCGGGATTTAACTATATACTTTCCATCGTTTTTTCCTTTTGCCTGCAGCCCGTCGTCTTCGCGTATTCCATCTCTCTGCCCCTTTCGCTCTCCGTGGCCCTAATTAAGCGCCGCGTCAATGGAGCTTTGCACTTCATTGATTGTCAAGGATTTTCTACTCCGCTGAATGGAGGGACACGACGGTTTAATTGACGTCGCGCGCGTCGCTCTTTGTTTTTAATTTGAAAAGATTAGGCGCGGTCTGATCCTTTTTTTTTTGTAAGTCGATAAAGTTATTATTTGATTGAATCAAAGCTGAAAATTTAGTGTACGTGTGTGTGTTAGAGATGAAACGAGTAATTATTTTTGTTTGCTAGGAAGTATGATGTCGCGGTTGGGTTTGATGATTCACCTATCGAGTGCCTTTTCATTTACGATTATTACCGCTTCCGGTTGTAAATTACAGGCGTGATAAATCTTGGATTTTAACGCGATTTTTCCAATTACACCTTAAGCTTTATCGAGTCATTTGTAAAAGTAAACATAAGCTATATAATGGCTTTATGACTTTTACAGTATAATCTTAAATATTTTACTTGATTCATTGACGGTCAGTGTTTCGTGTCATAATTTACGACTACGTTATTTAATAAGTACTAAAGCATTCTCAGAAATTTTTTTTTACCCACCTCAAGTACTTAAACTCTATTTTTAGCAAACTTTTTACGTCCTCAAGACGCAACCGCATAAAAACAAAAATTGACTTAATGAACCTAATTACGCTCAATCAACGGCCAGTCTTTAAACTTAACTGCACCCCAGCAGTAACGTGCTAATTTAAATTTCATCCCACCACCTTGCATTAAAAAAAAGGCCGATAATAAAGCACTCGACAGGCAAATCCCTCCAATCAAAAATCCACTCGATATTATATAGTCATCGCCAAACTGCTCTCGCTCGACCCCTAATAAGCGATTCGGCGAACCGAGCGCATTACATATAGAGCGACGGCGAAAGCCGGGTCCATCCTCTCTCGGCGCGATTATGTAATGCGCGCGTCGGCTTCTTCTCGGAACTAGACCTTCGCTGACACTTTGCGCCTATCGTGGAAAATGACGTTGCGCGCGCGCTAATAGAGCACCTGTGCGAACGCTACTTCCGACGGGTTTCCCGCGTACGTTTGTGTGTAATTACAAGGTAGGGATTTATATCGGGCCTTTATTAGTTATTGTATAGTGGAGGAAAAAATGAAGGGGTCAGGGGCTGTGCGTTTTATATAGCTGTCGATGTGTTCTCATATAGGAAAAGTTTAGTATTTTTTAGCGTACTTTTTTTTAAATGATAAAAAAAAAATTCATAATGAGTTCTCTTAATGAAGGAGATGTAAATTTTTACTAATCAAAGTATTCGTTGAAAATGGAATGTCAAGCCTTTATAGAGATTTATTGATTTCGAGAATTTTACAGAATGACGCAGACAAATTTTTTTGCTCAATCTTTGTTTACAAAAATGCGTTTGTGTATATTATAGATAAATATAATGAGAATAAATAAATTGCGAGTTTTCTTTGCTTATACGTATATATAAATGTGCTCGCTTTGTTGAAAGAAGCATTTATCTTACTAGATTTAAAAAGCAACGATTTCTCCTTTAAAAGGAAAAGAGCTCGCGCTAATGTACACAGGAAATGCATGTTTCGACAAACATAGGATTACTTGAGAGCTTTGTGACGCTTTCGCGTTTCCTTTTATGCTCGCTGTTTCTTTGTGAAAAGAGTCGCTATCAATTTAATCTTTGACGCAAACTGTAGATCGATTTCCGAGAAAATTAATTTTATCAGTTCTTTCAGTTTCATTGTATTGACATTGCAAACAATTCTATCTCGTACTCTCTAGTTGGAATAAAATAGAAAAAAGATTCTTAATCTATTTTATATAATGCCGAATAAATTTGATAAGAGCTTGCAATTATTGAGCATTCGACACTGTCCCATCCACCAATTGACTCTCCTCGACGCGATGACAGAGCGAGTGAAAATAGCTGCGCAGTGAAATTGAACTTTTCATGCGACGGCAAAAAGACCGCTCGAGATATCGAGAAACGAGAGATGGAAAACGTGCCAATCGAGTCGTTCCGTTTTCTCCCTCTGCTCTATAAGTATACGTGATGTGTAGTTTCGCGTCGCAAATTGATAAGTCGCGCATCTCTATCTCTCTCGCGATACGTGGCAAATTGCACGAAAGAAAAGACAAGTGATAAATCATGCTAATGATTTCTCGGAAGTGCTAGTTGGACGACGTTACGGAAAAAAAGGAGCGCCGCCGTGCGAGAAAAACATATACGCGCGCATATATAAGGCGCATATTATGGCTTTCTCGAGTGCGGGATGCAAAGCGCACATCTGCACTGAGCAATTGATATTTTTAGACTGTGCGCGCGGTGAAACGGATGGTGACTTTTCTCGCGGCTTTATCTTCTCTTTTGTTTTCAATAATAAGTTCACGCGCGTATTTATTATTATTTACTTTTGGATAAACAAAGGTCTTTGTTGCCGTTCCGCCAAGAATGACACTTATTAAAGTCTAAAGCAGGTATATAATATAACTCGATTTGAATTTCAAATAAGCTCATTACCATTTAATGGGCGTCATGTTGTTGTAATTTTTCAATTTCAATTCCATTCCCGCGTACTTTATTATATTTTACAAATGATCTTCTCGGAAAGTTAATACTTTTGCAAAAATAAAGTCAAGTGATATCATTCTTGTCGGGCGGTAATAGAGTTTACCGGGGAGTCGAGTTACGTCGGGGGCGTTACGTTTTACTAAAATTAGAGTGATATAACTGGCGAATTAAGGAGGAGAAGGAGAAAGAGAGCATTATCACAACTTTTACCCTCTCAATTGATTTTAATTGAGTTTAATAAAAGAAAACGGCGAGACGGGAGAGCCACGACCATTAAAAAAGGCTCGTTTTTCACCCTCGCCGCGGCACCATTTAATATAAAATGTACAAAACGTCCAGTCTCGACTATATAGCCAACAAACGTTGTGCGCTGTCATCGCCTGCACGAAACACAAAGCTTATATCGGCGTTTTTACGAGTGACAGCGAGCAACTTCATACAATGTTTACAATTATTCTTTAGCAAATTCTTTTTTTTTTCAAATTTCACATCAATTTCGTAATTGAAACCCCAGCTGAACCCCATTTCTTTTAATTCCAAAACCATTAACGGACTCCCTAATGCATCATCAGGTCGTCATGACGATCGATCAAACGTCAAACTACCATGCACCCATGCACACTCCATTGTCGCAGTCGTGACAGTCGGCGCTGCAAATTACGGCACGTGACGAGCAAAGGGGACGACGAGTGCGAGTGTTTACCCGGCAGAAACGTGTAATTCACTGACCAGCGTCATAGCGCTGTACGCCTCTCCTCCTCTTCCTCCTCTGACGTCGCGCGACTGGCACACATTTCGCGTTCGATCTCTTTTCTCTCGCGCGCGCTGTGGCGCGTTCAAGGCCGCGCGTCGGCCAAGTTCGACGATAACAAACGCGCGCGGCGCTCGTGAATTTCATGTGGTTCGATCGCGCGCAAGCCCATGAGATAAGCATCTTATGCGCGGCATGATAACGGTTGGGGAAAAAGGTGTGTTTGTATCCGCGAGAATCATATGAGCGTCATGTATTTTAGTGGGTTGCGTCACTTCTGCGGAGCGATGACGATGATTTCGGTTGGGCGTTTTTTCTTTTTTAGAGAAGGAGGTGTATCGGCGAAATTCGGGAGTAACGGGTTCTTCCGCGTATATATATGGATTACGTGGTGGATTTGTGTTGGTGTGGCGCTCGTGCGTGGTTTTCTGCCGCGGTGGGGAGAAAGTTTTTTTCTGACGAAAGGAGCTGACGAGCGAATGAAATTCATACGAGCGAAGGAGATTTTGAGAAACTCGCTTGCGCGCGCGTCATTCTAATGAATTGTAATTTAATTAATGTTGACGAAAAACCGATGCGAAGTTTTATAAAGTGGTGTGCGAGCGTGTATACGTATGGCACTTGGAATAAGGATGATGGAATAGTCGGACAAATTACCAAGATATAGCGATTCACTTGTCAAGCGATAGAGCGATTAATTATCTTTCGAAAATTCTAGATTCACGCGTCACTTTAAAGTCGATTTGAAATTTCGCTATGTTTCAGGTCCGAGTTTCTGAACTTTTTGAGAATGAAATTTTGAATAAAAATGTATAAAATAGGAAAATATATAAAAGTATCGTAGAAATTTTTTAAGATTAAAAAACTTGCAAAATTATTCTAGCTATACCGGACTATGTAAGAAACTAATGAAAATTTATGCATCGCATTCGTCGTGCAGAAATGTAAAACGTGAGAATTTGCACAGTTAAAATTCCGCTCGATACATTGCCATTTCGCTAGCAGAAATAGCTATAACAACGCTTATACAAAGAATATTTTCAAAAAAATTAAATTTTTTTTCCCCAAGTACTCCCTCCAAAAAAGAAGCTTTCGTTCGCGCACTAACTCCACTCTCCGCTCCTAAGCAACACTCCACCACGAAAAACGTCACTAAAAAAAGTGGTTCAAACGGTCAGCGCGAATCAGAAACGACAGTAGTCTAATTAATTTTCATACACCAGCTCAGCCGGTAATGACCCACGAAACTTGACGCTCGCGCGTAGGCCGTCGGCATGCGTAATTCGCGTAAACAGGGGCCACAATGTAAAAGTAAAAGAGGAAAAAAAAGAGTGCGTGTATTCTCACCATGTTCTTCTCGTCGAACTGATCCCAAATATCGTTGGCGCCGGTTGGCGTCGTGGACGGGTACATGGAATACATCATGTAGCTGTTATGCTCGTCCATGAAGTTGTCGTACAAAAAGCCCGCGCTCGGCACGAGTTGCGACATCTGTGGGCCGGTGCTTATTGCTCCTGTCTCCGCGTGCTCCTCTGTTTTCACGAATTATTCGCGAAAAACCGATCAAACAACGAACCGAGATCACCAAAACTATTCTCTATATATATCTCTGGCTTTCTATCACACAGAAACTCCCTAAACGTTCACTATATTCAAAGTATCGTGAAAATAATTGCACAGTTTGCAGATGTCATTCGGGAAAACTCTTTCCTCGCACTGAGAAGAATCTCCAAAGAATTGACACTTGAGCGTTACTCGCAGCTCTCTGTCAAAACTCAAAGTGACACACGAAGCTCTGCGCGCCTGTACTCTCACATACACACCGGCGTGCTGTGCGCGCGGCGAGCATTGACTGACTACTCGGCCAACGTGACTGGCCGAAAGCTATATAGTTACGAGCGGCGGGCACACGAGTCTGTTCCCCCCACCACCACCACTGACTGCTACTACTACCACCGAGCTTGTACAACCACTGCTGCTGCTGCCACCGCAACTGTCGTACAGTCGTTATGTGCCGCGGCACGGTCTCCCCGTGACGTCACCGCCCCCCGAGTGTGTGTGTGTGTGTGTGTGTGCTCTTACTCTCTCGATTCGCGCGATAGCGACTGCCGAGCGGCCAATCGACGCGTGGGAGCGAGACGGCAAGAGAGGGAAAGCCCGTAAGTTGGAAAGAGAGAGAGATGTATCGAGAGAGGGAGAAAGACGCGCATACTCGCTTGAAAATTTGCTATATAGATGGATGCGGGGTAAAGTCGGCTGATGTGGGGGCCGATGCGCTTTTCAGAATTTATACTTGACGATCGAGTGCTCCGTTTTCTCGCCAAATTGGAGCGAAATTTTCGAGGAATGAAAATTAAATTCGGTTGATGATAAGTTACTTACGTGGTGTTACGTGGAAGATAGCTGAGATAGTTGAAGATAATTAATCGCTCTCGTGACAACAAGTGAACTTTTTGCTCGATAATTTTCTATAATTAGCGCAGTGCGATTGATATAGATTAAATATACTGATGGTTATTATATCGATTTAGCTGGAAACTGCTGTACGGAAAATTGTCATATAAATTAAAAACCGTTAGACAAAATAAACATACACGATGATACTCTCTCTCTGCTGAAGTAGGCATCATTCATTCCGATTCTTAGTCACAACCTCGGCATGCAGCTTTCTTCTATAAAACTCTTGTAAAAAATTACTATTATGTCGTTTTTATATTTCAGAAAGTTTTTCAAACGCCAGCGTGGATTAAGCCCGTCTGAGGCTTGCAAGTCAAAACAGCAGTTGCTTTTTTCCTCGAGCGCTTTTAAAAGCCGTATACTATAGAAGCTCGCCAAAGATTTACGACATACGGAAACCTCGAAATTCTACACTTGACATAAAAATTGCTATATACATACTTGGAAATTAAATTTTTTTTTTTCTCCAAAAGCACATATATCTTCTGAAATTCGAGCGATGTATTATAAAAAAGAAAGAAAAACAGTTTTCTCAGCAAACATCGGCCAAAAATTTCTTATCGTCCGTATATATTTTCACTCAAAACATGCCGGCCACACAAAAGGCGTAAAATGTCGATTTAAAAAAAAAAAAAAGAAAACATCAACCGATGATTTACGCTCTCCTTGCGTCAACAAACGCACGACAAAACATTAAACAAATATTGCAAAAACGGCGAAAACGAGCGAGTGCAAGAACCGCACGTATATATTGTACATATAAGCGCGCGAGAGAGGAGGAAAGCCGGATCGCGAGCGGGCTCTGACCTCGCGGACTTACCGCTTCCTTCCTTCCTTCCGCGGGCGGGGATTTCGGCGAACGCACATAACGCACCGGCATCTACGTCACTGCGGTGCGGGAAGTGTGACTATAGAAAGAACACGAAGCATATACTTAGCAGCGTTCGCTCTCACGTGTGGGAATTACGCCGCGTTGCGTAACCCGGATCGCGACGGGGTCGGAGGTCCGCGCGCGCAAGCCGGTATATATATATGCTACACGGTCACGTGACGTCGATTCGGAGTATGGAGCGAGAGAATATTGGGCACGATTTATGTGATTATACGTGGGAGACGAAGTCTCGGGGATGATGCGGGAATTCCGGGAGATGCACCGTGATTTTCGGAGTTTTAGGGATGTGGGCGAATTGTGAGAATTGTTTTGTTCGATGGTGTGTAAGTTTTGTTTTCGTATGATTTGGGAGATTCTCTTGTTTGTGTGATTTTTTATTACGTGACCTTATACATGATATGCTTGGGTCACAGAATATACTATATATATGGTTTAGCTGAACATGTAAACAAAAATACAAAATATTGTTGTTCTCTATATACGTTAATATTGGTTATAGTGTTAGCGAGAAGTATGTAATGCGGTCAACACTATAGACATTGCGAGCTTCGGTTTAACGAAAGAAACAGCTGAACCAACGAAACTCTCGATATTCCCAGTTAGTCACAAATCGTACACCGCGAGTTTGTACAAGTCGATTTGTTTGCTTAATGAGACTGGCAAAAATAGGGCAATGCAAATGATGTAATTTAAATTATACTTAAAAATAGCTTGCCGGGAAAAGAGTGTATGTTGGCTATTAAATACGTCATTACCTTGAATCGTTCCGTGAGTATGTTTAATCAAACATTTTTTGGATTACAATAACGTTTTGATGTATTCGTCATTCCAAAACAATTTCATTCACCTTTTATCATTTAGAGCGCGATTTAGATGTAGGTATACAAGTTTTCATTCAGTTTGTGTACGCTGATATGAATGTTTGGATAAAAGTGATGTTAAGCTGAAGAGCAATTAGTGATCGTGTAGGTTTGTAGGAATCATTTTATTTTACTTTCTGTAGCGGGAATAGCTAAACTTAAAATAACGTAACTCTATACCTAATTCGCAAACTTTATATTTTTCCAGCTCTTCTTAATTCGAAAAAAGAAATTCATAGAAAATCTAAACAAATATCAAATTAACTGAGAAACGTGACAAAATATGCCCTCATAAATCAGTTTCAAGTTTTTGGAAATCATCTAAACTTGTTTACAAGAGTATTTCATATTAAACATATCCGATTTAAGCGAACTCTATCGTATAATACGGCCATTTTTCAATTAAGCTTTCTAAAGCAAAGCTGTAATATCAATTCTGGCACGCCCTCAATTGTTTTTCCTATAGTAAAATCACGATACACCTAAATGAAGTGAGTGTTTGCTAATCTTTCCTAAGCTAACAGAAAAATATAATAATAAATTTTAGTGTCACCTTAGATTAACACAGGTAAGTTCATTCAATATATACAATACAATTTAAAGAATTAAAACCCCAACTAAGTACTGTATTGTATGTAATTTTTCGTTCTAGCCATATTTTCCGATCCACCTCGACCACAGCACGACTAAAACCGTCATCAACCCTCGCACCGCAAACCTCGCCGATCCTTCATTATTATACTCTCCATAGAGCCTATCACCACCACCGTACCTACAATGAGTATATCACGATTTCCGTAACTACTATGTACAGCAATGTCGGGCTCTCGCAAGGTGGCCAACACTTTGGCGCTGCCAGCTGATTCTCAGAAGACTACTCGCGCTTCTATTTCCGTCTAGGAATTCCCTTGAGATCCCGGGCACGCGGAGCTTTGTTCTTCTCGTATAGCTGTCGTGCGACGAACCCGAACTGCTGGCAAACAACCTGTCGAGCTTCCGCACATCGCTGGCGATGATGATGTTAACGGCCGCGAGATGGGAGAATCCGCGGTGGCTCTTCGCATGCTGAGAGTTATTTTCGGCCGAGAGGAGTGGACATTGCGGTTTGCAGAAATGTGCTAAGCGATATGGTTCGGTACTGACATGCATACGAGTCAATTTTATCTTTCAATCTTACCTTTGTCGTTCTCGAAATATAACTTAGAATAGAAATAGTAATTGGATTGAATTTGAATTGGTAAAGTATGTAAAGACGTGCTTGATAAGCAATATTGAATTATCGTAGACCATTAGACGAAAGATCGCTGGATCTAACATACCTACTCGTCAAATTGTAATCTTTATTTCTGAAAATCTCATTACGAGAGATCAAAGCCCAAATACAGCTGATCCGATCGCGCGCTACAATGATTTGTTTTTCACATAACGTAGAGTCTGCGTAAATTACTTACCGCGTTGCTCCTCTGACAACAAACCAACCGCGCGCGTCGAGAATGCAATAACCGATCCCGCATCGGATAAATCCGCTCACGTACAGCGTCAAGGGAGAGTTGGTTATTTATCCAAGGTAAAGCCGGACGATGATGCACTTCGGCTCTGTTTATGTAACGAGTGAGCTTTTCGCGCTCGCTCGAGATCGAAGGAGAGAGAAAGAGAGATGAGGCTTGTTTGGCCATCTTTTTACGGTTGCTTTGATGCTTCTCTCTCTCTGTTTGTATCGTGCAGCCATATGAGGCGGTAATCTTTCTCTTGCGCAGGCTTTCTATTGTTCTCGATAGCATGGTCGTAGTAAATAACGGGCTAATCAGAGAAGAGGTATATAAGGATCTTTCTTTTTTTACATTCGTTTCGCAGAACTCGACTAGGATTTTATCGGCGCTCTCTTATTGTTGTAACGTAAGTGTTTGATGTAGAAAATATTTTCATGAGTATTATTAGCTGTTGCTTATAAACAACACATATATACAAAATAAATACGACGTTCATTATTTGCAAAAAATATATACGATTAAAGTTATCGTATTTTTTCAGTTTTCAAAAATATATGTATACACAATATTATACGCACTTAAAACAAGATAGCGAAAAAATTTTTATGATATAGTCCGCGTCCAAAATTGGAGTAGAATTGATTAAATGCCATCGCAAAAGCACCCACTTTTATCTATATCGCTATTTACAATGTTCGCCTTGGCGGGGGGTTTCTGTCGGGGAATCCCAGGCTAAAAAGGTGCATCCGCGCGATATGGCAATCGCCCGTCGCATTGTTTTTTTTCTTCTTTTTTTTTCATACATCGTACTTATTTTTTTTTTATTTAAAGAGCGCGATTACGAGCCTTGCCGATAAACAAAAAAATGCCAGACAGCGGTTGTCTTATTTTACGCTTCGTGTATATTTTCTTTAGAAATGAAAAAGAAAAAGATTAAAGTACAATAGCCTCAAAACGGCAATAAAGAAAGCGGCGGGGACGAGTACACATATACCGAGACATTTCCTTCCCGAGACACAGGCACAGACTGGCTTTCGAGAAGAGATAAGATAAAAAAGGGGCAACCTTCGCACGTGAATCTCAATCGTCTGTGAGGGCAGCAGCAGCTTATACCTAAGTACACACAGGACTACTGCTACTGCCTGAGTGTGAGTCAAATGGGGCCTGTAGGCGATCGGTGAAAATCGAAAAACGTCCTACCGCACAGAAGTATAATAACACGAAGGACTATTACCGTCTCGTGACGGTGGCAATAATAACATGAGGAAAAGCGGAAACTTTTCAGGGCCCCACAGGGAGGCCCATTAGAGCGGCCATTATTGTACCAGATTGACCGGGCCCCAGGGAGATAATGTGCGCATGCGCGCGCGAGGTCAGGAAAATGGACGTGCTGATTTACGACCTTGTTTTGACGTCTCTCTTTCCCCGCCCTCTCTTCTCGTTTCCATTTTGCTCTGCAGGCTAAATATCGAAGAAAGGAAGAGGCGCGCTTATTTGTTCCTGCCACGGGTAATCCTTTTGTGTACACCTGATTACCTACTTTCTGTGCGCAATCTCGTATACTCATCGTGCGAGGCCGAGTGCAACGAAGAGCGTATGTGTATAAAAGTTACTACTTGACCCGATCTCTTGTTTACGATGTTCTGATGTTTATGAATCAAGTGAGAGCTGTGGGGGTAGTTTACAAATATGATAATCATAAATTTTTATTTTTGGTAGCGGTGTAGTAAAATTAATATTTCATTAAACCATTCGTTCAATAGGTTAAAAATTAAATTAGTTTGGATAAAATAATAATTGTTTGAAAAAAATTTATTTAAACAAAAAAAATTTTATAATAAAATATTAAAATAAATTACTGGAATCAGGATTTATAACTCAAGAGCCTTTGTAAACCAGAAAGGTCCCAGCTGTGTATTTCGGATGTACCAAAATTAAGAGATTTATGACTTTGTTTTTGTCAGGCGCCAAACTCGTAGGCGCCGGGTAAGAGGATTAATTATACGGGAGCCGACACATATTTGCATACTTTACTATTTTCGCACTGCAGGTCATAACGACCCTTCCGATACAAGTTCCAAATAGTTCCTTTGACCGGAGATAATAATGTTTGTGAGTAGTATATAATCTCAGCACTATACCTATATACCTTCTCAGGAAGCTGAGATGAGCTCGAGAAAAGTGTAAACAGAGCAATAAAAGAAATAAAAACTTTTATTTCCGTAACATTTTTATTTGTTCGAGGTGCTTATTTTTCTGATCATCATATCGCCAATACAGCATTGCAGTATATATATTTTTTGCAACACTTAGAAAATAAAGATTACAGAGAGACACTAATAAAATAAATTGCTAAAAATGAAGAGAGTGGCATGTATTTTGTATGACAACAAACTTATCTTTGTTTGACCTCGCGAAATAGTCACCAAATTTCGATAAAATATTATTTATCGACCAAATAAAGGAAACAAAAAGTCGAACATCCCAAAACAAACGGTTCTTTCACAACGTGACATATGTTTTTAAGATTCTGACGGGCAAATGATGACGAGCAATTACAAAGACGCGCTTAATACATCGCGCGCGACGAGACAAAGACCCATCAACCTCATTCCTCCGCATCGCGAAAAAAGAAAACGCGTATACATACTCTCTTTAATATACACGATCACATTATGTCGCAAGAAAATCCGCGAAAGGACAAGGCTATCGAAAACGCGTACACCTCGTAACGGTACTCGCGGTCTCGAGTCGAAGGACAATCGAAATCGCTCATAAGCGCTTACTAAATAAGTGTCGGACAAAGGAGCTTCACTCTCTTCCCGAAGGGGTTAATCGAATGTTTGTGGGTAACGATTCTGGGACGCGTCGGGCATTTTGAGGACGCGTTTATTGCCCTGAGGGGCGCGCGCTCTTTTTTTTAATATGCACAAGATGCGCGTGCACCTATACAGGTGTGTATGCAAAATTCTGCGAATGCGATAATCGATGCCGATTTTATTAATGATAATGAATATACGGAGACAGTGAAAGTGAGGTGTGCGGTTCTGCGGTTGTTGCAGAAGCGATGAGAATTCAAAGGACACGTACGGTACGCTGAGTGCTTCTCTGTATTCCTTTCCCGCCAATTCATTTAGTTTGTTAAACCTTTATATTTGTTATAAATTAAAAGAAAACTGCGAGCGTTGACAATCGACGACTGATTAATAACAACAGCTTCTTATATGAATTATTCACATAACCGTCACTTTTCATACACACTGTTACGGTATAATTTAATGTCGCTTTAATTCCATGAACACTGCAGGCACAAATATTCCGAGAAGCGTATAATTGATTAAGCGCCTTTCTTATATACGAGCGCGCGCTCATCGCAGCCGATTGCAAGTAGCAGCGAACCCCATATAGATATATGTACAAGAATATATATATATACAACAAAAGACGTAGCTGGTATAAGTAAGCGGGGGCGACTTTTCGGCCCGGCATACGAAATCCATTCTCTCCGCGCGCGCACGAAGGCGGAAATGTCGCGGGGCGGATTACAACCGTGGCGGATGAAAAGCCCTCTACTACGCGCCGACCATATAATATACTTTTATCGCGCGCATAATGCCCCTCGTGATAAGTATACATATACACAGAGACACGGTTTACGGTGAAAAGCTCAGACAACGACGGCGCGGGCTGTAAATAAACTTTAAGGAGAATCTCGTCTCTCGATTGAATTCCCCGCGGCGCGCTATGAATTTCGATGAAGGATTTCTTTTCATTCGAAAGCGGCGGCGATGGCGGCGCGCGTCGTATTGCGGTATAGAGGCTGAATATTCATGCGCGCGGCGCGGAAAATAAATTTCAATGCGATTAAGCGACGCGCGGAGAGATGCTTTTTGAAGCGCAAAAAAAATTTGTTTATCGGGTCGCACCGCGCGCTCGACAATGGCACGCGAATGCGATCTGATTTCAAATATTTAGCTGCTCCGATCGCGCGGGCTTGCCAAACATGCGACGCGAGATGGATGATAAAACTATAATTGCTTGTTGATAGTTCGCCAGAGCGATGGTTTATCGGTGTTGTTGTTCAATTTTTATACTATATCGATTGAACTATGTATGTACGTAGGTTAAGTATGCGGCCGGTTATCAAGATTTTCACGTGAGGGGTAATCGTATATTTATATACGATTGGAGTGCCGAAGAGGGAAGGTTTAAAATTAGAATATATAACAAAGTGATCTATCAAATTTGGCGATAATTATCGGTCGATTCGCGGATAAGACACCGGCGATAGCACGACGTTCGATGGTATAAATATTGAGACCTAATTAATTTAGTACCGCCGCGTGTATAGTGTGCACGAGTGGGACTAAAATACTCGCATGACGGCGTTCGACACTCGAATATATCGATAAAAAGTGGATAATTATAGCCATCCCATCACGGGAATTTTTCCCGATCCGTCACACTACGTCAGCAGACGACGAGTGTCGCGCGATTCCCTAGATTATAATAATACACAATTCAATTATTATCCTAATGAATTTGCACGAGAGAATTACAGCCGGTTCGTTGACACGGACTTTGAATACAATGACATCGAGCTGCACTGCACCATCCCTCATGAAAATTCGCAAAAATGTCGATTCCGCAGGAAAAAAAAAGTTAGCGAGGAAACCCGACGCGCGCGGGGTATCACTTTCGCACGGCTGCGACAACAATAACAAAAGCTGTAGACACATCCCTCACGCATTCCGCGCTCACACTCTCTGCCTCATCATCGAAATTCAATCTCCCCGTGCTATCCCTACTCGCGCATTTTCCCATACTATGCAACTAACCACACTATCACATACAGGCGTGCACGCTATACGCACGTGACAGTGCTCAGGTGCAAAGTCCGCAGTTCACGTGTATGTGTGTGACTCATCCGACTTATGTCTCTTTCTCTCGCTCTCCTCGCGACTTTTTCTTCATCATCATCCTTTCTCTCGAGAGCTAAAGCTGAGCGGCTATCTATCGCGCGGATATATAGTTTCCTTCTTTGCGCGGCACTGCGTCTATATAACGTGCACGTGCCAGATCGCACGCACGCGAATAATATACGTGCCGTGCGCACCGACTTGCAATCTCTCTACCCGCGCGCACGACAATATACTCTTCCGTGTTTTCTAGTTCCAGGCGACGGTGCACATATACGCTTTTGCCGAGAATGGAGCGTGAACTCATTGTTTATGCAGGACTCGAGAAAAAGAGAGAGAGGGAGGGAGGCTGGAGCAATCGTGCGACGATTAGATTTTTTTTTTTCGCTTTGCTGCGGAGGAGAATAATATAATGGTGCGTGATGTCAACGGTATAAATAAAAGTAATGTCTGGTCCAATTGTTGGAAATTAAGTGCCAATGTGTGTATATTTATGCCAGAAGTATTGTTTTTTAAGAAATTTTGAAGATTTGCTTTTCTAATTTAGATAATTGTGATAAAGGATTGAATAGTTGACAAATTATTAATTATCCCTGATAGATACATAATATTACTTAAACTCATTAAGAAAACAAGTGTTTTCAAAACGTTTTATCGCGTTATTTTTTTTCTTGTTTTTTTTTTTTTATAAAAATGGGACATATTTTTTTGGTTAAGATGTATCCATTTCCAACAGTGGAATTACAAGCAATAAATTCTATTCAATTAATTAGAAAGGGTATTTTGTAAAAATTTTTTCTCTTTTTTTTCTGCTTGAATAAGGGTAAGAAATGCACTGAAATTTTCGAGCTTTCAGACTTTCATTCACAAACTATATGTTTTTATTTAATAAGAGATATACCTTCTCCTAATATCCTTTTAATTCTCAAAAACTCTAAATCACCTTGCCTATTGTATCCGAAGAAGTTTCAATAACAACGCCCGAACAAACATAACGCCAGATAAGACGGACTTTCTACTACCAGGCTTATAGAGATTACATCAGCGACAACCTGAAAAATTTTTTACGCGCCCGTCGGCACCGAGGGAAACAGCGACTCTCCCGAAGATAAGCGCCTCGTCCATTACTTTACGATCTTGCCACCCCCGTGTCTTGCGTCCGAAATACGACTTAACGACGGCGAACTTTAACGACGGCAGGAGGCAGCTCCCTTCGCCGACGCACACAGCTTAGCAGCCGCCCCCGCGCTTCTAATCCCCCGCGTGCTCCTCGCAGACAGGCTCACAAAAGAAGCCAGCCCCCTGCGAACTTCTCTATATATCTACACGCGACTCTCCTCGCGCGCTGAAACGATAAAGACGGCGGAAGCGCGCGCGAGCGGCGACCAGGGGGGCTGCTGGCGATTCCGTGCTTTCGCTCGCGATTTCCGGATCAGGGGCGCGCGCACACACACACCCCCGCGTGCGTATATATATATACGGCCAAATGGCACACGCGCTCCTGGGGAAAGTTATAGTTCCGCGCCGGCGGCTGCCGGCTCCCTTTTTCGAAAAATCGATACGAGAGAGAGCGAGTTTATAGGGTTGCGCGCGAGCTCGACGGACGGGAAAAAAGTTGCGACGACTATGGCGGCAGCAGCAGCAGCAGCCCCCCTCAAGCGGAGAGAAAGTTTTTCGTGTTATATATATGTGTGTGTGTGTGGGCGAGCGGGGGCGGCAGCTGGTGAATTTATTAAAAGTCGATTTAAGCGTACTTTAGAAAATTAACGGGAAGGAGGATTTGGATTTATCGCGTGAAATTTGCGACTGTAATATGATACTTTTAGTTTTTGTGTGGCGTGTATATAACATTTCTGAGGGCGTTGCAAATGGTCTGCCTAAGGAAAAAATTTTCTTATATAACAGTTTTCTTTTTTTTACGTTTATCTATGTTTTTACGAAGAATAAATCAGTAATAAATGGATTTTTATCTACTTTCCGAAGTATTTTTTTTTTTAACGCATGAATTTCTTATATTTTACCGTTTATTATGCTGTTTACAAAAAGTTCAGTTACAACAATAGAGCCCAGTCGACATTAAGTTATAGCCGCGCAGCGATATATGTCGCGAAGACCATTCGCAAAGAGCTATAACCACGACCATTCTAGCAAATAACAGATGCATAAAAAATTTTCTATTTGCGAAGAATAATGAAGGTTTAACGTGCCGGCAGATTCGTGCAAAACGCCTGTACATACACGTAACGAGATTAATTTTACGAGCGCTGAAACAATTGCGTTTTTCGCCGCAGCAGCAACCTTATCGCTTCTCTCTTTCTCTGACAAAAGATTTCTTTTGTCTCCTCCGTCCTAACGTGACAAACGTCGAAACAAAGCTCGCCGCGAAAGAACGGCCTCTGTCTCTCTTTTATTTTTCTTTTTGCGATAACCGCAAGTCGTCTATTTATACGTTAAATATGTCTTTTTATACAATATTTTGCACTCGCAGCCGCGTGTTACGCCAGCGAATAGCTTTGCACAATCTTAAGAAGCCTCTGTGTCTTTATATACGAGGTTTCTCGAAATCACGTGCGCTCGCCTCATTAGCTCCCGAACAATCTCTAGGTATACTTAATACAGGCACGCGTTCTGCACGGACTTCCCGAAGATCATAATTATACGCAGTAACGAAATTTGGCCTGTCTCCAAGGAAAGAGAGGCTCTCTCGGATGCCCGTAAATTAGCCGGCCATAATTTTCGACTCAAACATATATAATCCGTCGCGTTCTATATACACGCATATTATAAGTGCAGCCCGTCGCATCAGGCTTAATGAGCCGCACGAGCGGAATCAGATGCTCGCCGCCGCGACGATTTATCAGCCGCATTCCGGGATTATCTGCGCTAAGTTGTATATCGCCCGCCGCCGGTATTTCCGTTTCGCTCCGACATCCGCAAACGCGCGTGCGCGACATATTTGCATCTTATCTCGCTCCGAGGAGTGCATTTATTTTTCCTTCCTGCAGCGGTGCACAACTGCGCAAAAGTATACGAGACAAGGAGCCTAAAGCTTATATCGGAGGAGCGATTTTTCTTATTTTCTTTTATCATACTTTAGGAACTGTTTCTCGGAAATGTGATGTGCAGGGTCGGCCGACTGAGGGATTACGTAGCTTGAAAATCGTAAAGACATCACGTTAGTTTGAAGTGTCGACATTTATCAGCAGAAACATCAAGAGAGCTTTGAAAATAACGAATTTCCAATTTTAGCCGTTGCTATACCTAAATTACCAATCTTAATAATAAACGCTTCCTTTAAAAATATATCACTAATTTCTAAAGAGCTCTTAGAACGTTTCTCAAGCATTCAATCTCTATAACTTGCTCGTAAACTAGACCCTAATTCAATAAACGCACTGTACACGATTTATCTTACTCCGGTCGCAGCTAAAACCCCAATTCGCATTCGCTCTACCCCCGTTGCAGCGAGCCATAACTTTCTCCCTCTCACTGGATACATACACTGTACACCTTAGCTTCGCGCATCTCGTCGCATCGATTTCCTTATCTCCCCGTGGCGCGTTTCCGCCTCGTTTCTTCCACTTTTTCATTACGCGCCCGGCGGCCATGCCTACCTCTCCCCTGCGGACATTTGCATCTTATCTATACCCTATACCTCTCTCGACGAGACCCCACCGAGCGCGAACACACGGTAAATAAGGATAATTAGGGCAGCAGAGGGAGGAGGACGACGGCAGCTGGCGCGAGTATAAGCGAGGCCAAAATAATACCGCGCGTTTCTCTCGATCTGTTGTGTATATGTGTATATGCAAGAGAGAGGGATATGCGTGCGCGAGGATTTGTCGCCACGCGTGAAATGCGGAACGGAGTTTGTAGCGAGGCAGAAGGTAATGAGTTGTGCGAAATGCGTATTTGTAGTGCGAGTTATGTTGGGGTAATGGTGAATTTTGGAAATTCTGTCAAACTTAATACGGTAACGATGTTTTACGGTGATTACTTTGTAATGGATTTCAGGAAAAGGTTTTTTTTTTACAAAATTAATGTGACAGCAGAATTAACTATTAGAGAAAGCAGTTTCATTATGAATATAACTATAGTGCAATTCCAATCTGCGTAATAAAATCAATAGTTAATAAATAACTATGCTATAGGTAGTTTGTTTGGTAAACCTGAAACAATTGAAGTAGTTGGACAAAATTACCGTGACATTCCGGTAAAAATTATAGCGAAATCCCCATAATTTTTATCGGACTGTTTTTCTAACCACTTTAACTGTTCCAGATTAACCCAACTGTCACGGTAATTTTTATAGAAAAATTCTCGTCGTATGTCGACAAAAATTACTTTCACAAATAATGTACTCTTATTGTTATCCAGGTGTAATGCCTATATAAATTTCGTGGAATCGAATTTTATTACTAATATTATAGCGTTTTATTGTATACTATATATTTCGAAGTTTTCATCACATGTGTCTTCTTTTATAACGCAATGAATTATATCTTCCCCTACAGTAACCATACGAAAATGTGATCAGACAGGGGTATACTTTATGTAGTTTTTAACCACAGAACGGTTGTCACATAAATATTGATTACTTTGCCTTATGAAATTATACAATGTTCTTAAAACACATGTGAAATATAAACTGCACGACCAGCAGTGAATGTAATAATAATATACCAACGAAACGCTGTTTTGCGGTTTAATCCGTTTTTACAAATTTAATACTAACATTAATTATTCACTTCTCAAACGCTTTTCGCAGGAATCCCAATTAAACCAAGAGAAACATTACCATCAATCTTCCGCTAACCGTAATTACCGACCTTTCGCCAGGACCAGTATATGAGAAAGCCATCGCAGTGTATCCCGCATCGTTACGCCCCCGAGAATCTCTCAAACTTCTGCAGCTTTGCGTCTATCTCTCGCAGTACACGCCAGACCTAAAACTGCCCACGCGGACCTTTTAAACGACCGGCGCGGTATATACGCGCGCGCCGGTCAGTCTCGTGTCTCGTCCTCTTTAAACCAGCTGTTGTCCCTACGCGCTCGCCACACGCGTACAGTATACATATATATAGAAGCCGAGTGGGGCCGCCGGCGAAAAATGCTAGATCAATACCACCGCCGCGCCGAGGGGGGAACAACGACGAGGAGCGCGTCTGTATGTGTACGAGAAACCCTTCGCGCGCGAGGGTGGGTACAGTCGAGCAAACAACTTTGGGCCTAGGAGAGTAGTACACGGGGCGCGTACGTAAGGCAGGGCTGCTGTTGCTCCGTCTCTTTTTTTCTTCCTGATGGCTGGCTGTAATTGATGGGAGAGTATATAACGCTTGTAACGGAGGAGAGGAAGAGCGAGATGATGGAAGATATGAGGGAATATACCGCTGAGAGCGGAATTGGGAAATGTGATTGGCTTTGGTTTGTCTTGCGGGTGAGAGGATTGTTTTAGGGGCGCGATGCGGAGAGGATTTTTATAGGGTTTTGCAGAGTGTTGCGGGATGTGGATTGCGATTTTGCGACATTCGCGTATATATATATTTTTTAATAAAATGTATTAATAGAACTATGATAATTCTATATATATACAAGAAATGAAAGTTACAAACAAAATTCAAGATACAATAAACCTATTTTCTAATTAATTTTTTGTAACTAATAACAAAGATTGAATAACATTTTCTTTCAACGAGAGAATAAATTGAAAAATAAATTATATCGAATATAGAACGCTCCACCCGCATGTATAAGAGATTTTGGTGTCGGCGTTACTGTACTAATACGGAGGGGGGTCACGCTTGTGGGTTCTCGAATTTAGTTAGGGTCCGCAGGAGATTTTCGATGCTAAACACTACCTATACTATTCCCCAGCGTATTCCCCTCTGGCTTCTTCGATATTGACATTAATTTACTAAATTGTTCAAATAGCCAAATTCAATACTTTTATCGCTTAATTTAATCAGAAAAATTATCTAGAAAAATATCATATTTATTGTAAAACGTTGAATGACTGTACGATAAAGCTGTGAAATATAAAATCGCAAGAAATTTAATTTTCAATATAAACTTGAGTAATTTTTAATCTTTATGTAGCATTAATAAATGTTTGTAAAACGTGTTGAAAAACAAGATGGTATTTTTAATCTTTATGTTGCATGAAATATTTACAAATTATTTTAAAACTTTTTGAAGCACAAGAGAGTCCATTTTAAGTCCACAATTCTACGTGTACAAACAATACTAACCAAAAACTTTTAATAATAATAATAATTGAAAAAAATTTCATTACAATATTTTTGAACATATAATTTTGAACAATTGATGACTATAGTCTATTTTTTTATAAGCAATTTTTTTTTTTATTTTCTAGATATCGTACATTGGTTTGTGAACATAATGTACCGCAGATAATTAACAACCACTTATAAACTTTAATATTCAATGAACGAAAAAATGCAACCGCTATCCTACACACACCTTGCACTTTCAACTGCATGCACCGAGCGTTTTCGCACTCCATTCCGATAAAGCCGCGAGATGAATGAATGAGGCCGCCTGCACCGTTGTCGTCCATTGGGCCCGACTTTAGCCACGTGCACAGTCCCTTAAATGGCAAACGTTCCGCAGGCGACGACTTACGTACGGGTGCGATACACACAATATGCACCGCCTGGCCATTATTCATTCGTTATCGGTCGACTTTCGGCGCGCATTGCACACGCCGTGCACTTTGATTTTTCGTTGACCATATCGCGCGCGGCGCCGTTTGTTACACGGAAACGAGTATAAGAGGTTCGCGGATTTATAAGGATCTGAGAGCGCGGTATTGCGTAATAATGAATGAGAAAAGCGAACAATTTTTCGTCGTCGTTACGCTGCCGGGGAAAGTGGATTTTCGGTATATGGAATATGCCGGAATGTGCAGAGTGGTTGGGCGAGAACCAGCGGGGTTCATTATTAAGGACATGTAAGGTATTGTAATGCGGCAGTATTAAACGAAAAGCTGTTTGACGAAGATTTACAACAATAGTAGCGGTAATAAAATGTTTAATGTTTGCATTCAAAGTGTACAATATTGAGAAACACGTGTATATTATGTAAAAGATGTGTTGACAGTTCGGCTTACACGTATACTGCGATTCTATTGGGGTTTTCCATTGTTCATATAATGGCCAAATATAAGGAAGCTGCGTGTATGCAACCGAATGTGCATAAAATTGTATGAAATTAAAATAAATTGCGAAATATTTGTAAGACAGCGTAACACCAGTTGCACATTTGTATAACAGAAAGAAGACAATACGATAAAATATATTAGTATATTATATTCCTATGCATTTAGGCTATTTGTGACATCGTATAAGGAAGCAATTAAAACTTCCATAAAGGTTAATCTAAAATATTTTGAAATAAAGTTCCTGTACCCTGCAACTTTAAATCGCGCGAAAACGCGCTCTATCGCCTTGAAATCGGCAATTAAGCGCGACTGCAATTACTCAAAACTTCCTTTACGTTAAAATTAGATCAAAGCAGCAGTCCGACCCAATTATCCATAAAAGCTATAAAAGTAGTTAGCCTATGCACAGCGATGCAGCAACGAGCAACCGAAAACCCATCCTTTGATCTTGAAATAAGCTGCGAACCTCCAACGTCATGTACCAACGAACGATAAACACACCTAAGGCAGCGAGACGTCTTCAACAGCGTATCACTCCAAAAAAACATATACATAATCGGAGACACTCGAGACTAATCCACGAAATCAATCCCCGAACTTTCCTAACGCGCGATAGAAGTTCGGGGTCAAGCGCGTCGACGCCGATCGTGGACCGATTTGCCTCGTATATCGTACTTAATGTATATATCTCTTTCTCTCTCTCGCACTTGTTCGCTCGTAGCGGATGACGCGTCGGTAATTTTAGCCGCGCTCCCGCATAATCCCCCTCCCGCAGATTACGTGCTTATTTTTAGCGGATGCCGTGAGCGCGCGCGCGCGTGCTTGCGACTTCAAAACACAGATAGGTGTATGTAGAGAGAAAGAAAGGTGCGTGCAAGAGCTACTTTGCGAGAAGATGAAGTTGAAGATGCGATAATTTTTCGGGTGGCGCTGATTGCGAGAGGACTTTTAGAGAATTAAATGCTACTGATTGTATATGTTTATGATGCTGTTCTGATTATTTTTTCTCTTCTATCTCGCTGATGACATAAATTCATTATTTAATAACATTTTTAGTTTTTAGTAATTAAATAAGTTTTTAAACTCCTTCAAAATTATGAGGATTTTGGTATTAAAATAAGAACATTGCAAGATA
The DNA here is from genome assembly GCA_030522905.1 of Torymus flavipes. Lineage (NCBI taxonomy): Eukaryota > Metazoa > Arthropoda > Insecta > Hymenoptera > Torymidae > Torymus > Torymus flavipes. The sequence goes on along the minus strand of JAPYZO010001050.1, from coordinate 33,164 downwards.
ATAAAATATGATAACTTAGCCGTTTTTTTTTTTTTTTTTTTAATATAAAAGTTTCGAGTTTATTTTACGCGAAACTTTTCTAAGAAAGTAATATTTGAAAATACTTGATATTTTTCGGCTGTCGCAAGTATTATCTTGAGATAAAAATTTCTGACGCAATCAACGTGTTTATTTCGTTGATAAGATTTTTTCGCGATACTGTTAACTCTCAGATCATGTTGACGATTATCAGAAAAGTTCTAAGCAAACTAAATCAATTTGTAGTAAATTGTATGAAAAATAATTCAACATCAATGTTAAATAAATTATATACAAAATCTGCGACAGGTTTGAAAAAAGAAAACCAAGTCAATAAAAAAGGAACTGGAATATCTTTCAGCTATAAAAACTACACTCACCCTCCCCCGCTAAGAATAAAAAAGGTAAATAAAACGCTTACTAAGCGTTATAAAAAAAATTTGCCTCAGATACTGTTAAGCCGGCTCTCGTCGTAACGAGAATATCGTCGGGGCGATAATATCGTGTGACACAAGGAGAGGACCGCTGCCGCCTCAAGCATCTTCCTCTCGAACACACACACACACACACACACACACTTGTATACCGTCGTACGAGGCATTACACACGCACGCACGAAAAACTCGCAAATCATGCGAGTTGTCGCGTGCGGGTGAGACAAGACGTCGAGTGAGCAAGTCCAGCGTTACGTAACAGTTTGAGTAAAGGCGAGTATCTACGGATTATTTTTTGCGAGAGGAAGAAGAAGCTGTAAAACTGACGCAGTGTTGCGTGTAAATGTTTATAAAAAAAAAGACGTTTGTTGTCGATTGACAGATGAAAGTAGCGAGGGATGTCTGGGATGTTGTTTACAAATACATAAGGATATTGAACTCAATAAAATAATGGCTAATCATCAGCTGATTGTTTTGGAGCAGTAGCGTATTAAGTGACTCAAGTCAATAATGCGCCGATCTGGATACAAGTACATCACAGCTGTAATTTACATTGTGCACAAAAAACATGTATCTTCTGATGCACTTTGCAAATTAAAGTGCCAATAAATTCGATAAATAATTCAGCTAAATTTCAAGATTTACAATTTTAAATAAATTTTGAGTACATTTTGGTGATGATTTCCAAGTTCATCGTTAATATTTTCGTTTTCTCTGGAATTTTGTTTTATCTCTTATATTAAAAAATCATTACATTATAAGTAATATCGAATTGAAACTGAAATTTCATTATGCGTTTGTCAAACCACTGTGACATTTAAATATATTGTGACACAACCCACTATAGCCTCCTGAAATCATTTTCAACTCATGTAAAGCCGTCTAAACCGAATTTCGTAAACCGGCAAACTACTTTGCCGAATTGGGCATCAAACCTCATGAAAAAACCATCTCAGGTAACGTGTATCGCGCAACCCGGCGATTTTTTTTAAACGAAACTCACGTGTGCCCATTATCATTTCGGCACCGATCAAACGCATTCCCGCCTTCAGATCGAGGTATACACACATATCGTGCGAAAAAATCCTCTTTTAACGGTGACCTGCGCGGTGGGACAGTTTCCAGGTGGTCTCCGCGGCTGCAATGAATTCCGCGCACGCGGTTTTCCTAAAATAAACGCGCATGAATCGAGCGCAGGGAAAACTCGCGGCACAGAACTCTGTTTAGGTTAGGTCTGATGAAGTTTCTAGTGCGCCGGTGCACGAGTGCAGAAAGTTTTTCTGTAGCATTGTTATATGAAAGAATTTTTTGCTTGAATGTAGTTTGCATTCAAAATAAAGTGTAGATTGGATTTTGGAGCAGACGTGTCAAATTAATCGTAAAACTGCAATAATTGGTAAAATCGAACACGAGTATGCATACTTATCCGACTAAAACGAGCATTATGAAATAACAAACTCTAACACGCGCCCGCGCGCATATAATACTTTTATCTCTGACGTATATTCCAACGATCTGCCATTAACATCGGTAACCCTGAAATCTACATGTACTTACACTGCGCCTGTCGTGGATGCGCTCGCGCGTCTATTTACACAACAAGCGTGTGCCCCACATATAAATTCAACCGACACACGAAAAAAAAAAACGTTCTTACGCACGAGAAGAGGGCGCTCCTCTTGACGACGACGCACTTATAATCTCCGCGCGCGATTAAAGAAGTTCATGGAAGAAAAAAAAAACAGCTGCTGCTGCGGGAGCTTACGTAATTCCACCGCTGAGCATCAAAATAAGGCAGTGATATCTCATTCAGCTCGCTCTATACTCCAGTGCAATATAAAAGCGGTAGCTAGCTGCAGACGCTGCAGTGCTTCTCGCGCGCGTATGCGCATTTGCATCGCGCATGTGTGTACGTAGGTACACCTACAACAGCGTGCATGTATGTATACATATAAGAAACCGGCCCCTTCTACGCTCGCTGAGCTATGCCGTTGCTGTGGCTCATATTGGCTCTCTCTCTCGTCGAGGTGAGGCCTCCGATCGCGCCTTCGGTCATTTCGTCATCCCGAGAGGTATTTGTGCGCGTATAATATACGCCCGGCCCATTATACCTATACCACTCTTTGCCTAAAGAATAAACACGTGGAGGCAGACTGAGGTTCAACGATTTTTCCCATGATGTCCTTAATATATAAAAAAACAAAACATACAAATCAGGTCTCTGTGTTTATCTACCAAAAAAGGTCAAAGCACGACCTTCCCCCTGCGTTCCTCCGGCGCTCCGAAATCTCTAGGAACGCATAGGTACACATGCATTGCTGCATCACTGCCCCTCTCTCTGGCTCGATAAGGCCTCGCGTGTGTGACTATGTGTGTGTTGATAAAGGTGTACTCACGTTGCTGGCAGTGGACGACGGCGCGTAGGAATTGCTCGCCGCCGCAGCTGCGATACTCGAGAGAAAGTCATGGCTGACCTGGGAGCTCTGTGACGACGAGGCGCTATCGCTCGAGACGCTGCTCGAGCTGTCGTACAGCACCTCCGAGACGTCGAGCTTCATCGTCAGCTCGGGTCCCTCCAGCCCTACGGCCTTCCTGCCCCGCTGCTTCCTCGTCCTGGCTGTTTTGCCTGCCACCCGCCTCCACCTGTTAGCTCTCCCTTCGGCGCTCCTCTCTCGCGGGACACTTGCACTCACGCGTTCTCTCTCTCTTTCTCAAGATTCCGCGAACCCGACGACTACGTGCTCGAGAAGTAGACGTCTTGGTGGGGAGATTGCGGCGATGACGCGCGCGTTCGCTGCCGTTACGTCGTCGTCGCAGCCTAGCGCGAGCTACCGCGAACGGGAGAAAGAACACGAGCGGCGGGAGTGGAGGAAGAGTGGGAGACGCGAGATCAGAGACGCAAGGAGAGTAGATTACAATATACGAATCGCGAAGAACTCTGCGGACACGGCTGATCGTTCTCGAAAAGCGCGTTAAAACTGCGCCCGCCGCCGCTCGCGCGACACGCTCGACGATGACTCACGCCAGACGGGGGAATACCTCGGGGCGAGAGGCGCGCGCGCACACACATAGCGCGGGGATACTCGATCCCCCTTTCACGGCGCGCCTCTCGTTTATCTGTGTGGGTGAGCGAGCGCACGTATGGAGCCTTTTGGGAGGTTAGGTGGCCACCTACCCTTCTATCCTTGTCCTACTCGTGGGCTTTGGACTTCGACAGAGAGAGAGAGAGACGGAAGAGCCGAGCGCGGGCGAACGTAGTCGAGGTTACCCGAGTATCAGCTGTATATGTAGTCATGTGTATTTGTGTATGCATATACCTATGTGGGGAGCATGATGTCATGCGCTATATTCGCTGCTGGCGTGCAGCGCTCGCGGGACCAATCGCGCGCGCCACGTGCTGGCTGCGCGGGCACTTTCGAAACTCGGCCGCTGCTGTACGCAGCAGGTGCTTTTTTTCACGTGGTAGTATGCGTGTGTATTATAGGTACAGATACGGAAACGATGCACCGGAATTCCGTGCGCCGAGAGGTGGAACCGGTATTTTTTTCGGCCACGAGTGGTTTGTGTGTGCCGTTAAGCCGGGCGATTGGATTTTGAACCGATGAATGGAGACGAACATGTTTATTTCGGAGCAGTGACTAATTTTTGTTTCGATGTTTGGTACGGTGCACGATTATGTGACACATTTACTAAGAATGAAGCGTGAAGAAATATTTTGAATTTTTAAATTGTTTATCGTTGTTGCGTTATTGTGTAATTTTACTTTTGAAAGAATTTGCTAATTTCTTTAAGCATCTTTAGTTTACGAGCTTCGGAAACAACAATTCATTATAATTTTCACCTAAGTATGTTAAAGCGAGTTCAGAATACAAATAAATATTGAGAATATTTATCTCAGTTTATGTACTTTGATGGAATATTAATCATTTTTATATTATCAAAAAAATAAATAAGAAAATAATTTTATCTTAAAATTACTAGACCTATTAAGATTATGAATTCCTATTTATGAAAAAAAAAGAGTTCAGTATTTGTACGGCAAATTGTCGCATCAAAGAATGAGACAAACGATAAGAATAGAACATTTGATTTCAATCCTCTTATCTGTTTTCAATGTACCGCTGACTGATAAGATTATTAGCCCGGGGAGTACGAAAACAGGTGAGAAGAATGAAAACTGTAATTCTGTTTGAAGAGTCATTTGCTTGATTGATAACCAAGTATAAATATTCCGTTAGAGTGCATTCAGCTTACATCCGATTGGTACAGTTTCGATTGTAGCACACGATTCTTTTCATTAAACATTGTACCATGACACACTTGGAATCCAGCATAACACATTACAGAAATAAAAACGCACAACATTTATAAATAAATCACCAATGACCCATATCAATTTCAGTCATATTATTTTACTATCATCTATATAATATCAATACCTTGCTATTAAGCGAGATTTTAATTGCCACAATGAAATCATTCCTATATTCCACGTTGACTATAACACAAAAAAAAAAAAATAATAAAAACTCCAATTACTCCGATATGATTCTATACATTATGCATTTTCTCAAAGTAGTTTTGTTGTTACTCTTATCCTTTTTATCGCAAAGCAATTTAGCCGTAGTCTTCTTCGATCTACTTCTTTACCTCAAAAATCATTTATCAGCAGTATTTATGATCACCCAAATCCCCCGCTACCATCCTCAAAAAATCAACGTTCCAGATCTCCATCCCTACCCATCCTCTTCACCTTCAAATTCGTTCTATCCGCATTGCACATTCCTCCTCCTTTTGCTCCTCTTGCTCCTAACGGCAAAATTTTCACTCTTCCCCGCGAGTCACTCGGGGAAGCCGGGCGGCTCTTCCGAGAACTCGCATGACTCACTCACGCGTTTGCTCCTCTCGTGGGCGGCGAGAGAGAGAGGAGTTCGCCACGATGACTCACCCGGCTGCTATGCCTGCACACCGCGGTCCAACGCGATTCGGCGAGTATATATCGTGTCCCTCCTCTCTTCTTCCCTCGTTCGCGCTCTCGATTTTTTCGTGTTCCGCGGAGGGAGAAGCGCTACTACCTGTTGTTGATAGAGGGGAAGATGCGTGTGTGTGTGAGTGTGCGCGCGCAGGTATACTCGCAGCCGGTATCTCGGAATTCACTTCCGCGCGTGCCGAGAGTGCGCGCAGGATGTGCCGGTGTGGGGTCGCGCACGTGCATGTAGCGTCTCTTTTAGTGTCCCGGGGAATGCGTGTAGCGCGGATAAGAAGATTGTGATTTATTGGGACGAAGGTGGCTTATATTTTGAGCTCGTTCGTTTAATAAGGAAGGTATTCAGCAGTTCTCGTTTACTACTGCACGATGAGAATTCCTATACAAAAAAGAGATGAACTTGAGATTGTTACCTCTAATGATTGTGATTAGTTGATTTGAAATGCATATGAAAAATTTGATGAGCCGTATTGACACTTCTAGTTATATAAAAAAAGGGAAAATAATGTGATGAAAATATTTAGCAAAAAGGGCTGTGTCTCTGATTCTACGATGGTTAATAAATAGAATTTTTTTAATGAAAGGCCGCTTGACTGTTATCAATTGACAAGCAAGATGTTATTTATATTGCTAATTATTTATTACAAACTCGTATTGACCAATAACATTTATCGTAATCTAAAATCAATTAAATCTCAAGACGCAAAGGAACGGCATAATACTTACATATCTAATAATTTGTCATCAATACGGTCATATAAAGTAATTGCACGCGCTGATTATGCTATGCTGATTATGATTTATGTACCTCATTCCTCTACTTATACGATAATAACAACCGCAACTATCGGTAAAAATAGCTCTACATTAAATTCTAATACCTCAGCGAAATAGCCGCAGCAGTGCAGCAGCCATCAGAGAAAATTCCACGATCCATAAATCAGGCATACGAGCGCGAGCACAAATCGGGTCGAGCCAAGAAAAAAATCGCTCATGCGTATATAGAATCCTCTTTTGAATGACCCTCCGCTTCCCCGTCCCCCCTTCTCTCCCTCTATAGAGCAACTCTCTATGCGCCGATCGTAATTAGAAGCTAAAAATAAAGTTTCCCTAAGGAGTCATCCACATCGCGCGCGCCATGGAAGATTGCCCTGTACGCAATCGCTCGAGGATCTTTCTCTCTCTCTCTCTCGCTTGCGCGAGCGCAAAGAGAGAATCGCATCCGCGATCGAATTCGCCGTCGCGTCCCTGAGCCAGCTTCTTCCGGCCAAGGACACTTACGCGAGCGCGCGCGCGAGTTTTATGCACGTGTATAGAGATATAAGAGTTTTTTCCCCCCCTTTTACGCGCAGATAGTAGTGTATGGAGTTCCTTCGAAAAAAAAACTGGCGCAAGGAATGTCAATAACGGGCGCACGAGCGCCCTTGCCGATTTCGCGTATATGTGCCGTGTGTAGAGTCGAGCGAGAGATAAGTAGCAGTAGGCTTTCAATGAACGCGCGGCGCGAGACAGAGGCGCAAGGATGATGGCAAGGATAGCGGCGTCTTTGAACTGATTTGAGCATCTATTGATAGAAGCGTTTGAGAGAAAAAAAAAATAGGTTTTTGATAGAATCGCCATTTATATACAATGTTTCTTTATTATAATCTTACGAGAGATGATGCGCATGTTTACTTAGAATCGGATATTTAATTGCAAATATTTTAATTCCTCCTGTTGAAATGTTTGCAATGATTATATATAGGTCACTATGAAATTAATAAAAAAGCTTTTCGGAGCGAATTCGCAATGTGTTTGCGCACACGATTAAAAAAAAGAACCTACTAACCGGTCAAGCCTATAAAATTAATACATCATGTTTATATATCTCCCGTAACATATATGTATCAACCAGCAGTTGCATTAAATTTACGTAATTGAGGAAAAGCAAAGGTTCCCACGTTGCAAACCTATATACGCGTAGTTTTTCTCGTATGCAACCGATTAATAGAAAAATCGCGTACCATGGCAAGGTGGTAAACAAGAGAGAGAAAAAAGTATACAACCGCAGAAAACACTATGCGGCGAGCATCGTCCGATACAAAGCAAAAGCATGAGCGACGAGAGGAATGTCATTGCCGCGCGTGCGATGCGGATCGTTATGTGCGCGGATATAATGCGCGCGCGCGCGTATACATGTAATCCGCGTACGCAGCCGATGATCTCAAGGAAATGTGGGGTATATCCTTGGCAGGCCGAGGTCCTCGCCGGGAGCCATTGGGAAAATGCGCGATGGAAAGAGTGGAAGAAAACCCCGGCGGTGTACTTATATACGCTTGATGACGTACGTGCATTTGAAGTTCGTTAAAGAATAATTAATTTTTCATAGTTAGTGTTACTGTTTATCGGGTGAAGTTATGCTTAATTTGAAGTTTTAATATTACCGCGCATGTCACGTGTCTGAAGTACATAGATAATTAAATTATTTTAATGATTCTACCATTCACGTGATCACATTTATTGACTTTTTATCTTAAACTCATGGTAATCATTTTTTTTTTTTTAATAAAAAATGTTCCATTGGTATTATTCCAGACAACCATAGAGCACCAGTATGATAAGACCTATTATTTCAGAATTAAGAATCTGTCACAGAAGTTTCCTTTGATCTTTGAACAACGTAGAACGTGAGGGACCGTCGACTCGGCTATAAAGAACTATTTTGTCACGTTTTATTATTTTCTTAATTCCTACTTACGTATAACAAAACTCAATATTAGAAATATTATTTCATTCTATAATTTAAAAAATCCGTCATTCAATATATAACTAAGGTAACTCTGGATGATTCAGCTAGACATCTAATTCGACAATTTCCTCGGTTAAAAATGTGAAAAATAACAATCCTAAGTATTGCGAAATTATTATTCAAAGTCGTATTCACCAATTAATAATAATAATTTTTATTGTATTGAAGAAGATATTACATTATTTTCTACCAAAAAGTGAAATTTACAAAGCAGGTGACGCTTTCTACTTCCTGCCTTATCTTATCGATTCACCAATTCCGATAAGTAAAGCACGCAGTGCAAAAAAATCGACCTTGAGATTCCCACGTAGCGCGAAAATTGTTTAAGAAAAAGACTCATTTTCTGAAACAATCTATAGTTAAAGTATCCAATTAAAAAAAATCGTAAATTTGATTTGACAAAGGTAACATAGTGACATTCAACGAAAATAGTATTGGAATGATGTACTTGTAAAAAAATGTATATCAAGAAAAACCCAAAGATCAAAACGTTGCCAATTGTCACGAAAAATCGAAAAATATTGATATTCGTTTCATTATTTTTGTACGTGGAATTGACGTTATCGTCTCGCTCTGTTTTTAGGAATACGAAAAAAGTCTGATTAAATATGTAAGTATTTGATGAAAATAATATTTTCACAATTTAAACAATTTTGTTTGAGTTATTAATTATTTTTGGTATAAATAACACTTATTATCGTTGCTATATCTTGTTAGTTTGACTCAAGCTACTGCAATATAAAAACAATTTCATTTAAAAAAGCCTTGAATTGATGAAAGACTAAAAAATTACGAATTATTGTACAACGAATAAGTGTATGCTATAGAAGGTAAAATATTACATTCCTTTAGTAATTTAAAAAACTTGTACTAATAAAATTTTATGAATTTGATTGGACGTTAAAGTTATTTTGCTATTTATTTAAAACATTTGCATATTAATTAACTTCTAAGAATTTATACATTTATCTTTATTTGACAGAATATTTATGATTTTATTTCTAAATACTTAATACTAATAGTTCGCTTTCAAAAGTAGAACATGAAAAATAGAGAGTAATCATTGAGTAACTTTTATTAATTTATATAGCTAAATTTTAATACATAGATTACCTCATTTTTCATGTAAAATTGACGGACGCTCTCTTTTACATACAAGTTGTAAAAACTAAATAAATAACATTAACCTTTCTTTGTCTTTTCTTTACTCAGAGAAGCAAACTACGTCGATGCATTTGCACATGATTTCGCGCGCATTACATCATGTGTTTATGAGCAAAACGATAATGTACGCTTGCATCGCGCTATAAGATCGCGCGCATAAAGTGCAATGAGCGTAAAATCAGCAATTAGGCAAATCTATGAAATCAAATAGGGAAACGAAGCCGGTTAATGAAAATTAATTAGCGATTTATTTTCATTCTACGTAATACTTGCGACGTTTCCGAGATTCAAAACAAGCGATTTAAGAGTAGCGACGTGCGTAATTACGGCGAAAAGGAAATAAATTTTTTCAAATATTTTCAACATTTAATCACTTTAGCGATTCGTGGAAACGTTATACTTAATAATGATGATAGTAATGTAATTTTTTATTGCAAAATATTATTTCCTTAATACGCGATTTGAAAATTTTCAGGAAATTATTGTCGATTATTACATTGCATTGTAAATACTCTGTGATAAAATTCTGCTGAAACATCAATCTTAGAAAAAGTTTTTAAATAAACTGTTGCAAACATCAACAAAAATTCAGGAAATAAAAGGATATTTATTCAACAAAATGGATGAGTAACGATGAGTCATAAAAGAAAACAGTTTTATTGTCTAAATCAGGTCATCCCGAAGTAAGGGAAAAAAGTGAAATTTCGGCTTTCACTATGTATTTTCTCTGAATTTTAATTGCTTATAATATTCCCAGATACTCTTTTTTAAGCATGTGGCATTGTAGGTGTGCATAAATTCGCATATTAATACAGCCGTAGCACTAAAATTTAATGAAAACAACACACTCACACCTATAGTACGAGCTACATTCACTCCCAAACATATACCCTCTAAATTTTTTTCAGTGAAAAGTCGGGCACTGGTATGCAGAAGGGTGAATACGCACTCATTTTTAGCGCATAATACACGAATATTTCATTAAAAATGCAATTTTACTATTTTTAAAGTATACGCTGAAAAAAATAGTGCGTATTCACTCTTCTGTACCAGTGCTCGACTTTATACTGAAAAAAATTTAGATACTACTTATACATATACTGATTTATTCATGCGCATACATCCATGCGCAAAGAAAGAGCGTAATGCACATCAGAAGAAATCCATACACACATAGTGTAATTCATTTTTCACGATCTCACGCTGAATCCGTACGCTTATGTAAGCAAATAATGCGCGCAGGTTCTCATTTATGTAAATATACCGCAACAAATGTATAACGGACGCATGGATCCGCTGTACGACCCTCGCGTGCGGCGCGCGCGCGCGCGATTGCACCGATTCGCAGCTGCGCGTGACTTTGCGCACGCAAGCACTGCAAAAACCATTTAGCGCTTTTTAATCAGCCGCCAGTTGGTTTTGATGGCGGAGATAAAATCGTGCATAGTAGGCGCAAAATTCATTGACTTTGCGGAAACCGAAGCTGCAGAAAAATATACCGTTCAATTTCATTCGTTTTCGTTCTATGAAAGTTATGTCGATACGGCAAATATATATATGCTAACGTCTATATAGTCTAGAAACAAAACTTCGTTTCATGCATACACACAATGTATATTTGTCAACATAAAATATCCTCGCCCCCCTTACAGCACAGACACTAAAAAGCTTCGCCAACTTGAGGGCCAAGGGAGTCCAGCCTGCCATTATACAACGCGATCGCGCGCCCTCGAGATAGCTGCCGCAGATATATAATATTACACAAACCCCCTGAGCGCGCAGACTTTCTCGCACCGAGGGTCGCGCGCCCTTATCGCCCCGGCGAATTCTGTATATATACACTTACAGTACCCCGCGGGCGGACATAATTCAAGTAATAAAGTCGAGGAGCGTTGTTGCAAAAATGAGTCAGGCCGTCGCACGCCGTGCACACGTGCACTGCAGGAGACACAGAGATTAGGTGCGTGTGTGTGTGTGTATACGCGCGACTTTATTTAATGTATAGCTACGCGCTACAGGATTAGCCGCGGAGGTGTATTATATAGGGTTGGAGGATAGATAGATTGTCGTTTCGGAGCTTGGCGTTTGTGTGCAGGCCAGGTGCATGCGGCATGATTCACTCGTGTCACCGGTATATGGTTGTAATGTTGAATAACACGCGAATTTGTTCAAATATTTTTGTTTGCTAGGAAAACAGTGCGGCGAGCTGACGTGCGCGTACGAGGCAAAGGAATTTTCACTCGGTTTTTCGTTTTATATTATATACTTACAGTTCAAGGTTGGTACGATGAAGTTCTTTGTGTAATAAGACGCGCGCGACTGCTTTTCGTGAATCTTGTTCAAACATTGGATCTCGAGGCACTTGCAATTGATTGACTGATAAACAGGCGGACTTGCAACAGGTGTGAAAATTGAAAAGAAAGCTTATATTAAACGATGTCTGTATGTGCTTTTGTCATTCTTTGGCAAATAAAGTGAATAATTTTGTACAAGGCCACATTTGTTTTCATCGCAATGTTTTCAAACAAAAGATTATAATATATATCGTATATATAAACTTTTCCAGAAATTTATTTATGCTGAAGAAAATCACGCAAATGGAGGTAGATATCTAATCGATTTCAGATAAAGAACTCGATCGTACCGCTATATAATAAGTATACCATTACAGAAAAACTACGCAACGCTATTATATGCCATGTATCTGCACCGCAAATACACTACCACCACGCAAGCATCAGATCGCCGCGCAAGCTCCGCGCTCTTCGTTACTTCATCGCTGATTCCGGCCTACATTACACGCGCTGTGCGCGCCTATATACGCAGACACACATCTCACTTCAGTCTATATATATATGTATGTATAATAATCCGGACGCGCGACTCGTAAATTCGCCCCAGCGTCGTAAATTTCGCTCGGGAAAAGGCCGCGAAAGGAAATATATATGTGTATCGAAGCGGCATTCGGCGCGCGCGCGGCGGCAATCGGCCCTGAGAAATTACACGGGTATACACTTAGGCACCTAAGCCGCGCACTTTGACGTCACCGCGCCTGCATTCTTTTGCCTTTTCTTTTTTCCTCGTGTCACGTGCATGCGCGCTACGGAGAGGAATGAGAGACACGACGAATATACGCAGCTTTGTTTATCGTTCTCTCGTCGCGTGCATTTTCATTTTTCTTTTAATTATAAATGCACCGCGCGGAAGGCTTTGTGTATTATACGGGAAGAGATTGAGGAGGGAGTGAAAGAGGTAGGATTTTTATGGAGGCGTAAAGTCGAGTGGTTTATCGGACGGAGCCGGGTGTAAAGTTCGGGCTTTATACGTATGCAAGTTCGCCGTCGCGGCCAGGTGCGATTCCGGCGGGTTTTGTTTGTAAACGAGCTGATTTTACTGGCTAATAATGGTATTTCATGCAATTTTATGCGTTTGGAGTGTGTGCGGTTATAAATATTACGGAGAACAATGCGATATACCGCATAAGTTTATATATATATCGAAGAGTGTCGTATCTGGTGTTGCAGTTTTCAGAAATTTTGCCGTTGAGAATTTTTCGATAAAAATACTGTCCAAGTCGAGGAATTTTAAATTGAATGATAATATATCCGGCGATGAGATTAATAAGACAACTATATAGGTATACACTTTTTCCTTCGGATAGTCTTATTTGCTTCCAATGAAGTAGAATTCAAATCGCGCCGAGAAATCATTATAACTTATCTCTATAACGAGAACAATGACGACTGCGATGGGTATAATACATCGCTTTTGTCAACATTTTTTCTCCCCTCTCACCGATACATCGGCTATACCACCGCTCACGGATATTTTTACCCAATTACGCCATTAAATTCGCCTTGACGCGCCGTCGAGGCCGCCGCGCAGCTACTCTCGCGAACCACATTACACCATAAAAGGGCGTAATATACGTACACACGTGTATAACGTATCAATACCATACGCACGAGCAGCTCATCCTCTATACGTCCAAGAGAAAAATATAAAAGAGGATCGAGAGCCGATAACGAAAATCAGCTTTATCTCTGTCCAAACATCTCACTTCCACCCGCGTGTGCCATTACAATACATCCTGCCTTGCGAGCAGGCACACGTATACTATACATCACAGAGGCCAAGACAATTTAGATAAAAGAAAGCCGAATAAGTGGGCACGCGCGCGCGCGTGTGTCGTGTCCCTTCCTCGTCTCGCTCCTCAAAGTCGAAACCGTGCCTATATAGGTATAGACGCGTAGAAGAGATAAGGCGCGGGACAAGAGAGGGACGCAGACACAATGGGGAGCATCCCCTCGTTTCCGATTCCCTCATTGTTGCGCGCGCGCCCAGAGAGATATGTACTGCAATAACGACGCGCGCATAAGCATTGTATGCAAAGCACGCGCTCTCTCTCTCTCTCTCGAGTCGTCGGAAATTATGTTATTTAATATTCCTCGCGTATAGCGGCGAGCCAGCGGCAAATTGGAAATTAAAATGTTCGCGATCCCCGCCTCGGAGATGGATAATGCGATTGCTTCCCCCCTTTTTTCGCTATTTTCCTGGATTCTTCTTGATTATGGTGTCGAGAGGCGTCGGTTGGAAGCTTATTATTAGCATAGCGTGAAATATCTTGAGTTCTAATTTATTATAAGTGTTGTTTTCTTTTATGTTATACTATATGCTTTTGTAATTTAGTATATATATCAAATTTCATATTGTTATTTTACTTGTAGTGTAAAACAAAAATAATTGTTGTAGAATTAATGCGAAAACCTGTTATATTATACGTTACAAACTTGTTTCCGCGCTTTAACGATTACACTTGTTATTAATGAAAACAATAGCTGCTTAAAAATTACTTTCATATAGGTATTGATATTACCGAAAATACAATAACATTTTCACTAATTTAAAATTTACAACTGCATGGTCTTATAAATTTATCATAAATAAATATTTAATATGAAAATTTTCTCGAAAGTTCGATGTAATTGTTATCAATGCAAATTAACTTTCTGCTTGGCGTTGAAAAATCTAAGCATTTTGTTTGGATTATGGGTTGCTTTAAATAAACTTGTCAAAACAGCGAAAAAAGTTACTTTTTAAAATTTTTATTTTACTTTCCTATTATGCACTACAAAATGTACTATGTATACATTTTGATATATGTATTTTAGAATATTCTCTTATTATTAATAAGTTCTCAATATTGTTAAACCTTTAAAAATCATAATAAAATGATTTATGTAATAATTTTTGATTCTCGTTATTGAAAAAAAATTTCAGAATATATAAATTTGTAGTACAAAGGTAATTAGCGAAATGGTCTTTGCAAATAAACTTGTTTCATGAGCAGAGTCTTTGTACTTAAGCAAAAGGAAAAATGCCCAGGATTTCAACACTTCTTTGCTAAAGTAAACTCGATACACCGGATGAAACAAAGAAAGAGAAATGATAAAGAGGAAAAACGGGCGAATGAGGGGAAAAAATAGTGAGCGTAAGAGAAATCAAAGCTCATAACTGCATGGGACACAAAGGATTCGAATCTAATTGACGCGATGCGATTTTTATCGCGAATTACTCACGCTGAGTGTCGCGCCTTATCAGCTGCTGAATGAGTAAGATTTCGCGGCTTTGTGCGAGTATAACACTCGCGAATAAACCAAGCACGAGATAAGTCGAGTAAGCGCTCGAAAGCTTTTCTTTCTTTACTTATATCCTTTCCTTTTATTACAGCGCAGTTGCGTAAAAATTCAAACCATGGATCGAAAGAAAAAAAGAAATATAGAATAAAAAAGCTTTATTAATTTTTTTTTAATTCAAATTATTATCAGACTTTTGCCTGTATGTACATAGAGTAATAGATAACTTGAGATTCTCATAAAAAGTTATGATACTATGTTAAAGGAAGTATAAAAATCCCATTTTTGCGGTAGCAACTGTTTTCTTTTTTATATATATTAATAAGTTAATTCATCGTTGCTTTTTGGAGTAAAAATTTCAAATATAGTGAATTTTTTAAAGTATTAGAAATGCATTTAATATAACACTACTATATAGAATAAATTTCATATTTTGAATTATTTCAAATGTCATAAACTAAGATCTTTTATAATAATAATTAAAGCTCTTAGAGAGCTTACATGACTCTAAAGGAGTTATGTCGATAAAATATATTATGAATGAGTATATCATAAAGCTATATAAAATAGAGAGACTTCAAAACCAACAGCTAAATATATAATCTCTCAGTATACTAAAAATAATTAAATGCACATTCGAAGTCCTAGTATAAGTAAAATGTAGGAAAATATGCTAAAACTATTTAGATTATTTTACAATGAAAATAGTGCAAATTTAAACCTATATGTACAACGTTTTAAGACAATATAAACACAATCACATTTCCTATCACTCTACAATTGTCACCGAGATTTACTGCTTCATATTTTATGAAATTTACTCCACTACCAGATCATAGTGTTCAATTTCATCAAAAGTCTTATTTACATTTTGGACCCATTCCCGCATTCGCTTTTCTTCTTGCTTATGTTGTTTAGATTCTTTTTTCTTTTTTTGTTTTGGTTTTTCAGGCTCATCTTCATCACTGTAGAATTGTTCATTACTGGTATCGAAGCGAACATCTCGCTTTCTTTTGCAATAAGAGCGTCTTGGAGGCTAAAATTGTAATGTCAACAATTATGATACCGTTTATAAAATATAAATTACACGAGTACAAAATTCATTAAAATATAAATTCAATGATTAAAATATTACCTGTGTAAAATGAGCAGGCTCCAAATCTAAAAATAAGGGCATTTCTTCAGGTACAACCTTGTCAATTTCTCCATTTTCAGATAAAACGTCAAACGTATCTGAAAAAGATACTGCATCAATGACTACTTTTTTTCTATTTTCAGACTCATTATTTTCTGCATCTTTTTTCATTTTGTCTTTTTCTTCTTCAATAATGTCACCATCTGCTTCCTTTGGAATAACTAGTGCATTTTGTGTTGTTTTCTTTAAAACATTTTTCAGAAGTGCTTTTTTTACTGTACTTTCAGTAATTCTCGACGGTACAGCAGACTTTACTCTTGCATTTGGAAAAAGTTTACCTTTTACACTCATTTTTACATCTTTTTCTGTAGCTATCATTGAAGTTGATTTACTGACTTGTGATATTTCATTTAAATCACAATCATCAAAACCAAATGCATTCTCTATATTTGGTTCTTCAGTCAGCTGTTTGACTTTCCGTCCATTTATTGGAGTGGAGTGGGGATCATCAAAAATACCATGAGCTGTGGAAATTCGGGTACTTTCTGGCATTTCATCCAAATTCAAAAAGTTATTTAAATTTGACTGTCTTAAGACTGTTGTTGACTTTGGTTTGTCAAGCCAGGATGGTCCTGCTTCTGGATCAGGATCTACATTTTCTTTTTGTGAACTTGATTGAGACGGAGATTTAACAGAAGTTGAAACAGGTGATTGCATGGCTAGAAAAGTAAAAAACAAAATGAAACAAATTATTTATTTTAATATGTCATTAATAAAATAGTTTTATTAAGTTGCTTATATAAGTAAGAAATAATCTAAGTCTTTTCAAAAAACTAAATTGAATTAAAATATACATTTCTTAATCAACTGAAGTACTTTTTACTCACCTATTCTTTTAGATGACCGTATTTTTTCGAATCTAAAAGGACTTGGTATGCTTGATTTCTTTTTTGAGGATTTTTGTGGACTTGAAAGAGTATTTCCTATATCCTCTACCTTATTTGTATTAGGAATTTTATTTTCTTTAACAGAAACTTGTGGTAATGTTGTTTGTAGTGGTGATGTTTGTAATGCTGCTTGTTGATCAATTTGTGGATGTGATAACTGATTAATTGAACTCTTAATATTGTTTGAATCTCTAATATCGTTAGATTCCACAGGACTTAAATTTGATATTACAGTTCCAAATGTTCTTGGTGACACTTCATTTTCTTTTTGTAATGTTATTCCTTCTGGTTTTCCCAAATTATTTGATTGTTTGTTATCAAGGTATGAAGATAAATGAATTGTATCTTCAGAACATAATGATTTCTCATTTAACCTCATCATGGGTACTGGAAATTTTTTCTCTCGAGTTAATGGCAATCTATTTATTTGTGGTGTACTTTGTACAACCTGTCGAACTCGAGAAAATGCTTCATTTGCTCTCCATGGGCTTCCAGCATCAAAATGATTAACTAGTTTTTTTATTGGCGACATTGATTGTCTAATTAAGGAATGGTTCACCATATTACTATATACTGTAGTTGGCTTAGAAGTGATAACATTTTTTGGTCCAAAAAGTTTTAATTCTGAAGTTATTGTTTTAGGCACAGGTGGAGTTGTTGTCAAATTGATTCTTTCACTACCCTCCAATTTTGTATGCGATATTATTCTAATTGTTGAAGCATCTGCGATGGTACTATCTCCTGCATTTTCTAAATGTTCAGGTATTATATTAGCATGGATCTTATTAACAACTATTTGTTGCGAGTTAATCGTCTCTTCATTTTGTTGTTGAAATTGCACAACTTTTTTAGTAGATTTTTTTTTGTTTTTCTGGGTAACTACTTTAGAAGTAGTTATCTTTTTAGGACGCTTTACAATAGGTCTTTTAGCTACTTTCTTTCTCTTCTTACCTTTAGATTGACTTTCTTGGGAATCATCAGGAAAATCATAAATTTCTTTTTTATCTTGCACATTATCTTCAGTCAGTTTAATAGTTTTATAAACTGGTATTCCTTTCTGATCTCCTTTTTCTATAGTAGCTTCTTCTTTATTTGTAGCTTTGTTTGCTGGAGAATTGGAATCCTGCGATAGCTTAGATACCTCACAGTAGTTCTTAGCAGATCTAGGGCGCAACTTTTTCTCTGACAGCTTATTAGATTCTTCCACTTTTGGACTAAAAGTACTATCATTGGAAGCTATTTTCTTTTTATTATTAGTCCGCTGACGCATATTTCTTTTACTTGGTATTGATTCAATTTCTTTTCCTGGAACTATGTTTTTGAAAAATTTCTTAGTAATTTTTTTATTTTCTTCAGTTTTTTCTTTTTCATCATTGTTTCTTTGAAGTTGGTCATCATTATGTTTACTAGATTGAATATCAATTTTAACGGAATCATCATTATCTATGTCATCTTCAGTTAATAACTCTTCTATATCTATATCAGAGATATTTTTCCTTCGGAGATCTCCATTTTTTATTACATTAGAGTTTTGAGATACTGTCTTTGTATCTGACACTAATGATTTTTTTTCATCATTATATTTTGCATTTTTTTCTGCTTTGGAATCGGATGCTTTTTTTGAATTTTTTTTATTAGTATTTTTTGATACAGACTTTTCATCTAAAGATTTTTCTTCAATTTCTTTTGAACCATTTGTTTGTAGATCTTTCTGTTTAACCATGTTTGTGTTAATACAATATTTTTCTAAAGATACCTGTAATTTGTCTCCCTTATTTGTATCTTTTCTTATTAATTTTTTAGTTTTTAGTTTTTGCACTGGTTCGTTATTTTTTGTATTCAATAACTCTTCATTAGAATTCTTAACAGAAAGTTCATCTTTAACACATTCACTAGTAGTATTTGTCCTATCACGAAGAGCTGGCGATTTTATTGTCAACATTGTATTTTTACGTCTTGAAGAATCATCTTTCTTGGCTGAATGTAGTTGAGAGCCTAATTCTGAAGTTTTTAATGGAGCATTCTTTCTATTGGATGTTTTTCTGCTTTTTACAAGTGGAAGTAAATTTTCATCTTGATCAACTTTTTTTTTAATTATCCTTGTTTTGCCATTATTTACTTTAGATGCTTTCTCTTTCGATACAGTAGTTGTCTTTATGTCTGTTTTTTCCTCTAACGGGGTAAGTATCCGCTTACTTCTTGTAGATCTCGACATGATACTGAAATCTTTCCTGAAAAAAATGTTCAATATTAACAATAGCTAGGTTACTAACTACTTCGAGATATACATCATCTAATACTGCAATTAAGCTGCACATCTTGTATTAATTAAAATGTTAAAAAAAATTTATTTATATTATAACACTATAAATATTTTGTAACTTTACAAACCAAAAAATTTTGATATAAAGACAATGATTTATTATTATATTTATTGTAAGTCATACAATTATATATATATATAGATAGTAAAACAAATTATAAAAAACATTTGAATACATTGAATTGTTAAGATTCTAACCTACAATTCTGTTAACATCGCATAATGATACGTTAAGTGTCGCATACTTATCGGAGCAGCTGCGAGGTTCAAATGCGTAATCATTCAAATGCTTTCTTTTCAGGTGATGAAGCCTATCGCAAATGAAACTCTCGACGTTTAAGCCTTTTGTAATTCAGCATCATCACTTTACCCGCGTAAATTATTAGAGTACCAGTCAGTTGTTTTTATTTTATTCAATTTTTGTCCTACACAATTAGCTATCGACGAATG
Source organism: Torymus flavipes (assembly GCA_030522905.1). Taxonomy (NCBI): domain Eukaryota; kingdom Metazoa; phylum Arthropoda; class Insecta; order Hymenoptera; family Torymidae; genus Torymus; species Torymus flavipes. Next base: position 13,282 of record JAPYZO010001050.1, on the reverse strand, counting down.
TCGTCGTATAATGTCGTTACGCCAGCGAATACGACGTGCGACGGCGCGTTGTTCCTTGTCCTGAATCCTGAGCTGCCATTGGCGGGCGAATGGAAAGAGGCTTCTTAGATGGCGCTAGACGACAGCTTCTCAATGACAACAATGCATTGATTGGGTTTTATCTGCGCGACAAAGACCAATCGTATACGACGGTTCTTTCAAATAACGTTTGAAATTACAGTTTAATACTGGTTAAAAAATTCAAATTATGTATAAGGATGTCCTGTGTAAACTACTGGCTGAAATACAAACTTTACATGTCTTCGAACTTATAATATACCTTATACATATAAGTGACTAAGTAATGTCGAAGTAAAGATAAATCATAGTTCTGTTCAAAGCCCTTGGATCTATCTCGATGGATATAATAGGTTCGAATTCATACATTCTGAGACGAACTCAAGTAAGGTTTGAAGCTATAAGTATTGTTTGAGTCCATCTCATCGTCTATGAATTCGGGCCTTATTAATAATAAATCTCTTACACTAGATGACCAAATGTAAATGGCTAAAAATAAAAATTTTAATTTATCTTCACTTTTACACGTTTTAGGGCCCGTACAGGTAAATAAGCAGCCTGTACAGGCTAAAACACGTATGTTTTCAAGACATGTCATTGTTTGTCATTTTTATAGTGTAATAATTATTTGGCACAATGTCAATTGGGCTTCTCTAATTTGAAGCACCCTTCGCTCTGGATGATACTTTGAAAAATGGGGCATATAGGTCCGTTTCCTCTTCCCTGTTTAGGTCAACCTGAGCGTCCCCTGTACAGGGCCTATGTTTGTGACCAGGCAAGCTAAGCAAGTTCTGTAGTGTGAATCAGCGATAAATTTAATTCAATATTTTTCAGTTGTTTTCACTTGTACAAATGAAGTGTTGTATTCAAACATTCAAAAGATGCTTATAAAAGATTATTGGATTAGGTAAAATTAAACTTATAAGATGAGTACTTATTGAAATTTTTAAACATTTTTCTATATATTTATAATATCCACAATATTTTACATAAAATATATATTACAATATCATTATTAATAAATAACGAACTTAATGTATTTAGCAGTTATTGACAAGTATTTTATTACTATTATCGTAATCGCAAGTATTGATTATAATGCATTTAAGTACATATATGTTTACCCACATTTTATTTTAAGGTACATACTCAAGTGACTTATTAAAAAATTTTATTTTTACATTTTGAGCAACTAGCATAAATTCAAGCATTTATTATCTATGTTTATTTATACTGTACATTAGAATAACAAATATTAAAAGAAAATTAAATTATATTCATATGATTCATAAGAGACTTTGAAGTCTATATAATTATTATAAAGAAAATGTTTCTTCTATAAGCCTCTTATATATCATACTACATTTTTTTGTGCAACATTTTCAATCTTATCTAGTATTTTATGGACTTGAAATTCAGATTAAAAAATCTATATTAGCGCATATAATAACAAGTTTTAAGTATATTCACTTTTTTAAATAAGCAATTAGTTATATAATAAATTTTTTTAACATCCCAAAATCAATTCTTTAATAAGTCACTACGTTATTCCCTTAAGATACTTGTACCATCATTCTATTGTAGCTCACCATCTGTTCTTTAATTGCCAACACACATGTGTTTGAATTAATATGTTATGTATTCTTCAAATTTGTAAAGTGCGATTTATGCATTTATTATGACTAATTTTAGTTTTGTTAAAATTTTTCTCTTTTCAGTAAGAGCAAGAATGAGACAAGTACAAATATTGGTGCGCTAAGCTTATTAAAACCCATATCCCAAAATACCCATAGCAATCTTTAAGATTTTTTGAATATCACTAATGAAAATCAACAACAATAACTATAATATATTATAATTGTTTGTATCATTGAAACAATAATACACAATACTTTGAACTTAGTACTGTACAAAACTCTATTAGACTAGAACATGGACCAAAGTTTTAAAACTTAAAATTGTAAAAACATAATTTGTCTTAAAGTTCTAAAGTTTTTGAATTTGGTCAACCAAAAAATAAATTATGTCAAAATATGTATCCTTTTTTTCTTAAAACATTACGTGTTTCGTACAAAATTATATTAAGACATATCAACGTTAAGAGAATATCGATTTTAAGAACTCCTTTAACGCAGTCTATTTTTTCAAAACACCGGTTTTCCCTACTTCATGGCGATAAATTTATCGCAATCGTCCACTTAATAGTCTATAAGCGATTATCTCTAACTATTAGTAAATTATAAGTATAATGTACAAAAGTCCTGCACGCGTTCCACGATTGACAAAAATCAATCTTCATGCACAATGATATTTTTTATACTCATTCAAAATCCATAGTCTTGTAAAGTGATAAAATATTCATCAATTGCGCTAGGAATCACATGGTCTACGACGTTCATGGAATGTCGAACGAATTTCTAGATGCAATGGACAACGCATGAAACAAATTTTCTATTATTATTTTACTCAATAGAGAATAAGAGTATTAAAATGACTTATACTCGGAAGAGCTGTACATTCAATATAGGCCTGAATACAGGTTTGAAAGGTAATAGTAGATGGTTTTCATTTTATTTGATTGTTATTAAGATTGGGCTTAACTAAATAAGTTTATAAATTAAGTTGTTAATAAATGTTACTCTTGAAAATATGGATTTGTCTCAAAATCAATTATTATTAAAAATGCTGTTTTCTTATAGTATTATTCATTACATTACATTCTAAGTGATGGTAATAATTTTTCTTCAACTGAAATTCATTTTAGAATTAAATCTAGTTTGAATATTATAAAATTGGTATATATAAAATGTAATAATTTAAAAAAAAAGTTAGTAATATTTAAGTAATACAAATTAAGAAATAACGGTTATTTAGATTTATAAACATTTACTTTGTAAATAAGAAACCATAAAGTAATTCAATGATGCTACAACTAGTAATAATATTGAATACTGTAAAATTATGTTATAATATCATAATTATATATAATTTATAACTTAAAGCACGAATTAATTGTTAATAAAAAAGTATAAATAAATCATTGAAATTGCCCATGTGTTTGGAAATCATTATTTGATCAAATACCGTTAGCTGTCTTTTGTCCTTTCAAACTCATATTCAGACCGACGTTACTCAGCCGGGCATTTTTCGGTTTATCATTGCACCTAAATCCGGAATAATTTGCTTTTGTTCAGGATTATAAAGCAACGTTCTTGCACTCAAAAATGATATATCCGGTAACTGTTTCAATACCTTCATCGTTTCTGTTCTTACAGTCATTGGTCTACCAAGTCTGTCTAAAACAATATGTTCCGGATTCTGCAGATGCTCCCTTTTATTTAGTGATGACTTCCTATGTTGTTCATATCGATGTACTTCAGACCTACTGGATTCAGCCCTTGCAGAATCTAATTTACTAGCACTACTGCTTACTAGGAACGGTTTACTAGTTTGAGAGGTTTTTAAAGTCTTTTGCAATTCACATTTCACTCTTGGTTCCACGTCTGATTTCTTCCAGTCTATTGTACTTGGTCCAGGTAGTGGTTCAATTATTCTGGACGTTTGCACTTGTTTTTGCGGTTTTGGTGGACTACTAATTTGTTGACTGCTAGATCTCTGAGACTTACTCAATTGCACTTGTTTATAATCTTGAGAGGAACTAGCTTCTGAAGAATCTATTGGGAGAAGTTAATGAAATTAAATCTATTTTTGAGAAGGATAAAAAAATGTTATATTTGATCAATATATAATTGATTGTAGTACTTTAAGAGTCAAATAAATTTATTTTAAAAATCACTTCCTGACGTTTTTTGAAAAATGATTGATCAATTGCAAAAATTCGATGTGATTAGTAGTTAAATCGATAAGTTAAATATGAAACTTTAAAAAGTTAAATTGCAAAATATTTTAATTGCTATAAAACAATTATATAAATAAATGAAGATCTAAAAATAATTAAAACTTAATAAATCTTAATAATCAGCTACATTGAGCATATTTTTATTTTAAGTAACTGTATAGACTAAATCTTAAATGAATGAAGCCAAAAGTTTGAGCAACTATTTGATAACTATTTTGCTACTAAGTTGGATGCTACAAGATCTAGCTTAACACTTACAGTTATAAATGGAGCTCCTGGTAGAAGTAGCATGATGATGATAGGATTCGGAATGTGCGGAACAATGGGATGTTAGTAAAGGATCAAATGGACATAATAAATCCAGTGGTAGAAGAGCAGACAACCCGCCACCTGTATCGTTAATTACACATAAATTTACCATATAAAAACGCACAAAAGCTAATACCATTACGAAAAGAATTTTAGAAAACAAAAGGTCACGAAAAATGAAGCAACATGAAATTAATTGTTACGTTAATACGTAAACCAAGCAATAGTATCTAAATATTTATCACTTTCAATTTACTTACCGCCATCTAAAGGATTCACTAATCCTGAACTATTCCAATCAAATTGGGCAGCAGGTACTTCCTATAAAAAAATTTAAATAATTTTATTAATAAAATTTGTTATCACAAATGAATATTGTATACTTAAAATAAAGTAATAAAATATAATAGCGCTTTGGTTCTAGATTGCAAGGGTTGAATATGTACAGTATAAGTCAAAGAACATTAAGCATTAAATATATATATCTAAGTGTTACTTACTTCGGGTACTGCAGAATTTGTAGAATTTTGTTGTTTATTAGAAGATGACATACACATTGATTGTGATTCAGCAGAAGCTTTTACTGGTTCTAAAGGTGAAAAACCTAAATTAGCTGCAAATCTTGGAATGTTTGGGTTCCACCTTGGACCAAATAACTGAAATATATGTATATTATTAATTTTAAATTAAATGTAATGTAATAATATTTTTCATACTAAGGTCATAAAATACGGTTATATATATATTTTTATAATTGTGTGTGCTATTAAACAAACACACACACACATACACACACACATAGACATGCACGTACGCACGCACAATCACCGACATATTACATATCCACGTATAAACACACACAATAAATAAATGAATTCAAATTTTCTTTTTCATACTTACAATATTTCGAGAATCAATGCCTAAAGCATTCAAAAGTGCGTTGTTACTACTACTATTCGACCATTGGTAACTAAGAGCATTAGTTTCTTCAACACTTTTCAAATTTTCCCAAATTTTATCACTTTTTACTATTAATGGTTGTAAATTAAATTCAGGATGTTCTTTGCATGGAGGAAACATATTTGTAATAATATCTTCAATTTTATTTGCAGCCTGTAATTATAAAGAAGGTATTAATAAGATAGTCTTTGGAAATCAAAAGATACTTAAAATTATTTAAAATTAAATATTTATAGATTTTAAATTAATTGATGAAAGCCATAACACTAAAGATATTCTAAAATTTTTTTTAAATATTCTAGAAAACTTTTAAATTTGCTAGGAAAAATCATAAAAACTACACTTACATTCTTGTTTTCTATTCGACACATAGATTCTTTTAAACTAACAGTTGGTCCTTCAACTACAGGTGTAGAAGATTCAAAATCAGCAAATTCTCCAAAATCATCAATTGAGTCATCATTTATGTCATGTGTTTCAAATTCATTTATATTTTGAATTGATTCTATGTTTGTATGAACATTTTCTATAGGAGCACTTGAAAAATCAGCAAAATCGCCAAAGTCATCATCATTATCATTAGATGCTGACTGAAAAGTTTCAAACTGTTCCTCTTCTATAGAATTTTTTGTTTTGGAATCTATTAAAGTATTTTCTATTTCATCTGTTGGTTTTTCAAGTGTGGCACAAACATCAGACGTATATTTTGTTTCTAGAACAGTATCATTAGCAGAAACATTTTCGAAATTTGGCAGTGATGAATGAAATTCAGCTTCATAATCATTTGTAGAAAATGCTGATTTGTCACTTATTTGATTTGATTTTGGACTGTCATTATTACTACTAATGTTATCTGTTTGGAATATTGGTTCTTCATAGAAAGTTTGATCATTTTGAAATTCAGAAAAATCATAGTCAATTTCTCTACTAAGACTGTTACTATCTTTTATATAATTTTCTGGTTCATCGATTTCATTATCAATTGTGTACTGAACTTCCTTGGCATCCATGGAACTTGAATAATCTTCTTCAATAATTTCAGCAGTCTTTGAGTTAGAAGAATCATGTTTTGATTGTTGAAAATTATCCAGTTTATCATCTAACATGTAATCACTTTTTGAATTTTCGACACAATCATTATCTGCACTGCTGCTTAAAGTATTATTTACAAATTTACAATCTAAATTTGATTTTGTGTGTACTGAATCATCAAAGCTCAAACTAAAGTCAGCAAAACTTTCTACAGATTTACATTTTGAATTTACATCATCAAAATTAATTTCATTAATAACTGATTCCTTTATTAAACCACTAAATTGGTAATTTGTAAACATGTCACAATCCTTATCTTCTGTATGTTTTTCTTTTGTAGAAATATCAGACAAATCTGATATTTTTTCTTGATTATGATTGGTATGGTTTGTAGCATTAAAATTTGTGTTCAAATTTACTTGTGAATCATCACTAGTAGGTGGTAAAACCTCAGTTTTGTCATTGCTGTTATCAACAGAAGAAACATTATATTCTGTAAATAATTCAGTTTGTACTTTAGGCTCTTCAAAATGCTCATGTAGATTAAGTGTTAAACCAAGGGATGTTTTTTCTTTAGCTGGACTATCATTCTCCAGTGGATTCTTGAAGTGTTCATAATCATAAAAATCATCTTCTAAATTTTGCTGTACATCTGAGATGCTGTTCGGATCATCCAAAATTAAACTCAAAGGTTCAGGTTCATCATTAACTTCTAGGTTACTTAATGAATCCTCTAGTTCACTCCCTGTTTTACCACTATCATCTAAGCTACTATTATTACTACTTACTAAATCATTATTAACAGTACTCTTTTCGTCAAAACCATCTTGTAAATGGCTTAAACTATCACTATTGCTCTTAAAATTTTTTGTGTCATCACTGTCAGGCAAATCTAAATCGCTAATACGGGACAAACAATTACGATCAAAGCCACTGTTCTGAACACTACCACTATCTGTCCTATCATCTAAATTTATACGGCTCACTAGGTCATTGGTTTTCTCCACAATCAAGATATCGTCGGGTTCTTTTTGAACAAGATCTTCAGTTTTGGGCAATAAAGTCACTGTTGGCGAAACATTTGTGACTCCATTTACTTTTGGAGTACCACACTGAGAAGGTGTTGGAGTTGGCATTGGAGTAGACAGCTTTTGTGGAGAATCCGATGCCACTGATAATCCTAAAAGTCATACACGTAATATTAACAAACTATTTAAGATTTTTTTAAATGTTAACATTAAAGTGAAGAAATCACTACAATCATTTTTTACCATCAATGCCAGCGGTAGTAAAGTCTCCAAACTCGTCATCTTCGGATTCACCAAAATTGTCCAGAGGTGGTGGCGTGGAGCTAACCAAAGGTGGAATAGCCATGACGGCGACCTAAACATAAACAGAGAAAAGAATTAACAACTTAATATTAACATTGAAACTCAAAGTTTATCCTTGGCGTATACTGTCTAATCCTTGAAGTCGCTCCACTTTCTACAGAGTGATACGCGTCATCCCACGAACGATTTCCTCGCTAATTTCTTCCCATAACAAGAGCAAAGTGCGTGCAAAAAGTCAGTTGGCAGTGTTTTCACCTAATCGTGCGATCCCACGGCGCTTCAGCCAAACTCCTTATATACCCCAACGGAACACGTCTTATCCTAGCACTGCTTAGTTGTGCGCGCCCGCGACGGCCAGGTTAACATCTCAGCAATCCCAATTTTCCCTCCACTGAAATCTATCCGAGAAGCAATAACAGGAATATGTAGGCAAAAAACGTCGACAACCGAGCCATTACAAGTCACCGAATTTCGGTTACGTAAATCATCCGAGGTCGTGTTTTTTTTCTGCTCGCCAGACGATGGACATTGTGATTACCTATGCCAGGCAGAAGCGCATATAAAGACACACCTGCGCGCTCACCTGAACAGCAATTTCTGCTCTCGCGCGCGACGACTCGTCGCTCTCTCTCTATATATGCCACTACGTGGGTGATTATCTATCTCGGCATTGTCGCACGCAAGCGCGCGCACACGTCGTGGGGAGGACGTCGTCAGCGCGCCTCTGGGGCTGTATCCTCTTCGCAGAATTTTCGTCACCTTTAATCTGTACACTCGCGAGAGCGCGGAAGAGATGACGACGTTTAGTCGCGGAGGAAGAACAGGCAGCAGCAGCGCTGCGAGAACACGGACATCATGATATCACCTGTGCTGTGCGCCTTCACTTTTACCAAGTGGTACAACGATGGTGGCGGCGGTAGTGTTGTCTAAACTGGCTATCTCTATATAATATATGCCTATATCTATATGTCTGTCTTTGTTCCTCCAATGGGATTGACCGCCATATATACCGTGCCAGAGTAGGCGAGCGAGAGAAATTACACTGTACCTACGTGTATCTACGGGGGGTCAGGTCGAGCTGTAAGATGCTCGGGGTCTTGACTTCTGCATTTTTGTGACCGTCAGCTGACACGGAGATTCGACTTTTACTACTTGCTCCGAAATCCTAATTGGAATTTGGCTTTCACTCGTTTTACCCATATTTATTATATCACCAGCTAGGTGTACCTTTTATATGTATATTCGTCAAGTGTACTCTTATTTTCATATTACACATAATTTATTTTTTTAAATGTTATATCCTACCAATTATATTTAATTATATCGGCGCTATTATCTTTTTAAATTATTAACAAAATATATATGTATATCCAAGGTTAGCAATAATTATATATTTTAACAAAAATTTATCATTTATAAATAACATGAGCTATCTTTCCAAAGAAATCTCTTTCTCCTTTTTTTGCATAAAAAATTTTATGTAAACTCTGATATCTGAAAAGCATGCTAATTAGTTAAACAAGATTATTGTGTAACGCTGCTCATGCATCGAGTTTGCACGAATACATCTATATCATTTATATCTTTTAATATTCTTAATTATATAGCCTTTATACTAATACGTTACTTATTTGTTTGTAAATAATAATAATACAGATAAATAAATCAGCTGTGTTTCTATATATAGAATGATTATTTTTTCACTTCTATTGCATTTGTAATCTTATCAAATAATTTTTCATTTCCGCAGTTTTTTCATCAAAAGAATAAAAGAATATTTTAGATCAGTTTTTTCTATAATAATTAATACTTTATACCTATATAAATAAAAAAAATATAAAAAATCAAAACCTTTATTTATAATAATCAAGTAGGTATCCGCGTACTGAAATAAATACTTAATTGTTTATAAAGATAATTGTGTAATTAAAACTTTATGGTATTTCAAATGCAGTAGAAAATAGTACATTTTTCCAATTCAATAAAATTCGTTCCAAATAATATTCCTCAGTTGATTGATCAACAACGTAATCATCAAGAAAACTGCTGTGTCTACATGTATTACATTTACTCCAACAGATTGAACTACCATATTGCCAATAGTCGATCAAAACAATTTCCGCACCCGCACACCTACGACGCAACTAGCATAATTACACATTTCAGCAAACTTACACAATTATCTAAAACACCTAAAACACCATTCAAACACCACCGGCTAACCGTGCGTATCACTGACCAGCGCACATGACCGCGAGATTGCACTATAGAGGTAACACCAGCGGAGATTCGCGCGCAGCTGCCAGGGCGCACCTGTCGATCTTGCGCGCGCGCGGTTTCGACTATGTACTATAAGATATATAGGTATTTTAACAGCCATATACGCTCCAACACGGAAAACTTACTTGTACACACTGTACGAGTCTGCCACTGAACGCCACCGCTAATACCTTGCGATAATGAGAGATAACAATGAATTGCGGCGTGCTCGCGCAGTCGAAAGGAAAGAAACTGGAAGGAGTTGTCCCCCCTTCCCCCTTCTCGCCACATTATATATTGCGAGATCGGTTTGGAATTCATTCGGCGGCGCGGTGGCAGCTAATCGCCTACGTAATTTCGCTTTGTGCGCTTGCTCGCGTTTCAAGTGTCGCTCGAGCGACAAATTGTATTATATAGGTATTTCGCAGCTAGCGATTTGCCGCTGCCTGTTTTTTTATAAGCTTGCGCGCGATTTATGGAGCCGTTTATTTCAAGATACTGAAGGAAATGGAAAGTTTATAGTTAATGTGCAATATTATTAAAATATTGTATTGTAATTTATTATGGTCACCAAGCAACGATAAATCTTACATTATATTAAGTTGCCTCCATTTTTTTTTCTCGGTTCTCCAATTGCCTTGAATCTAATATAACTACTTTTTTCGGAGCAATTCTTGGGACAATTTTTGGGAAAATTTGGAAAAATAAAATAAGGTAAGTCGGGGTAATTCGGCCACTTCGCTAATTCAGCCATTTTTCTAGTTCGCTATCTTCACTTATATGAGAGCCTATAAATAACCGATGTCGCCAGCTTCCAAATATCAAAAATATAAGTTTTGTACAGTTTTTGATTGTTTAAAAATGATCACTACATTGTTATGCAAGTTTCTATCATCAAATTTCAACGAGTCGGGCGTCTTATAAAGTCAAAAAAGCAAGTATTTTGTTTATAGTCGAAATATAAGCTACAAAACCTAATTGAAAGTGATATATGGGCTGAAAGGTGAGGCTTTTTTCTTGAAATTATAGTATGGAAGTAATATTAAAAATATATTTTTTTTTTCTATAAAAATTTAAATTCATGGTTTGTTTTTTAGCGTTAGCGATTGAGGTATAGCAACTATTTATAATTAAATACTAAAAATTATCTTTTTATTTGTTCATTTCTCAAAACAGTACAACATAATTTTTGTTTTTTTAAAAATTAGCATTTTGAGCGTCCAAGTATCGCAATGTGTATAGTACCTTTAGTACGGACTACGCAATAACAGCGTCAATCTCACAATAAAATTATACAATGAACATGTACAAACAGTAGATGACAGCAGATTGCATATAGATGGAATATAATTGCATAGTATACTTTTACTCGACTAGACTATTTCTGTTGGAGAAAAGATATAATTTGATGCTAGTTAAAATATTATACCTGAGACTGAAAGGTCAAAGTTTTAGGATCCCATTAGATAAATCCTAATGGGTTTACAATCTAATTATATGGAGAGTATAAATTTAATCTTTACAGGTACATTAATGGTATTAGTTCGTTGTTACCTGCAACGTTGTATTAAAATTCAAAATTTATGCGCCCTTCATGTTCAACTATACCAGATAGTGACATATGATTGCCATAGATTGCACCTCTTTTACATTGAAAACAAATAGTTACTTATGTATATTATTTTCTATAGCGTCTTGTAAATGTGAGTATTCTAATTATTTCCATGGATATAGCGATATTATAGTAATAAAATATTTAATCGTTTTAATACTTCCAGGCCTGTATTCCGATTTTCTCGAGCGTTTGAAGGGCATCAATACTTCACAAAAAATGAAGTACATTCTTACATGTCACAAATTCTGTCGAATAAAATACGCGATTTGAGGCAAGAAGCAAAAAAAGAACATGCCAAAATCTTTAAAATTTTAATTCAACTAACATTTTCTATTTTCTGAATTACCTACATATTTTATAAAAGGTTTTAATTATAAGTTTGAAAATGAATTAGTTTTTAAGTTTATCTTGAAGGAATGTAAATAATGAAAATTCACTCAGTTGTACAAACTTTTGAATAAAGGACATTTAAAAAAAGTTGATTATCACGAAATTTATGTTTGGTTTTTCCTGTAATTATCGTAGGCCATAACAATGCTATAATAGTATAAAATTAATCTAATTTATTATTAATAAATTGTTTTACAGTATAATAATAAAGTAATTTAAATTAAAACAGTATTTGATTAGACATGTGATTTATCATATAATTTGTCACATTATTTGTAAGATGATTAATTACATGAATAATCATATAATAAATTGCAAGATGATTTTCTTGAAAACATCTAGACTTGATTATATAATTCAATATGTGGTACATCCAGACTAGCTATAGGCCTATAATTCGATCTAGGTATGTTAAAAATTCCAGACTAGCCGTAGGCGTATAATTCGATCTATGTGAAAAATCCGGACTAGCTGTAGGCGTATAATTCATATATGTGATACATCCAGAGTAGCCGTAATGTCGAGCCCAATGTTCTCAAAGGTGGCACTGCAAGCAGAAACAGATTACCTAGGCTCGATCGATAGGGTCCATCCTCCCTTCGGCATAAGGTTTATATTCTTCAAGCTGTACTCGAAAGGACAGCTTGTATTCTTGTTAGGCTTTAGCGTGAATTTGGCCAGCAGGTAAAAGAAGAGAACCTTGGTCTCGAGTATCGCGAACCTATTTCCAATGCAAGCCCTCGGGCCGATACCGAAACTCATGTTCGCCGTCTGATTTAGTGTGACCTTCTGATGCATGTACCTCTCGGGATCGAATTTGAACGGATTCTCGTAATATTTCTCATCTTTGTTAATACCCGACACAGGTATCCAGATGTTCATACCCGGCTGTATAACGAAGGGTTTTCCACCAGGAAGTACAGGTGGCAGCTCGAATGAGCTCATACAGACACGATCGAGCATGGCGGCCTGTGTGTGGCGTCGCATAGACTCATTGAAGACGGCGTCGAGGTAGGGCATCGCGTTCACCGCCTCGTACGACGGCTGGCCGTCCTTCGAGTTCTCGAGGACTTCGTCGATCTCGGCCTGGAGCTTCTCTTGAATGTCCGGATTGATCGCCAGCTCGTGGGCGATTATGCACATCTGCGTGGAGGTCGTATCGAAGCCGCCGAAGAAGAAGATGAACGCCTGCGACGTCATCTCTGTGATGTCGAGTTTCAGGTTTTCGCTGGCTTTACCTGAGATAAGAGTTTGTAGGTTTATAGATCATTATAAAGGTGTTGACCGCGAGTGATGTTTAATTTGCATTAATTATAATCGACTAAAATAATCTTTGTTAATAACCTTGTTAATAATTTTGTTAGTAATTTTTTTAATGACTGCAGAAATAAGTATAGTACGACTTTTTTGTACATGAAACGCGGATGGGAGATCGGACATTAATTTCGAGTCGACCACTAATTGTAAGTA
>JAPYZO010001049.1:0-30368 GCA_030522905.1 Torymus flavipes | reverse complement strand
AAAAAAAGTTTGAACTCTTAAAATTATATATTGGCTTTGTTATTAAAGAATTAATACAATAGCTTTTTTCAGGTTCAACCATGGCTTGTCCCCTTAATGGTCATAGCTTTCTTTAAATCCGATGGATAATGAGAAATGCATTATGATTTAATAATCTTACAATCAATTTTTCTAATTGAGGGATAAGAAAAAAAAATATTACGCCTTTTCTGTAAACCTAAGTTAACGTCGACACAAACTAATCCTTACAGAAGAACCTTAAGCCCGAATGCATGTCACTGAATCATAAACCAACGACAAAGCCTGTCACTCATCGATCCTCACTTATAACTATACAAATTAATACAAATTAAGTTTAGCTTCTTTGTTTGGTGCATATATGCCCAATTTAATATTCTTATTCACATTATTATTATATTATTAACTAGCATACCGGATGACTTAATAATATCTTTCGTGGATGATACAGTAGTTTTTCCTACCGAAAAAACCTCGAGGTCTGTAGAACTGAAAATGAATAACTATACCTTGGCATAATATACAAATGGCTTGCAATAAATAAACTATCTTTAAATGTTGATAAAACGGTTTGCATGACATTTGAAAGTTACGTTAACAGTGTCACTAATAATTTTGATATTCTGATAAATGGTTGTAAAATAAAAAGAGTTGAACAACGTAAATATCTTGGAATCGTTTTTGACTATAAGATGACGTGGGAAGAACATATTAAATATCTTATAAATAAAACTAAATATCTAGTTTTCATTTTTCGCAAATTCTCAAAAGTCATGCTTACTGACCCGCTTAGAACGATATACTATATATTAAGTTAGTTTTAAGATATTTCCAGTGCTACGCACAGGTAACTTCGATTACCTCTGTAGAGTTTGCAATGTATTTTTTTTTTTTTTTATACTTATATTGTAATACTTTAGTACTGGTGAATAAATAAATAAATAAATAAATAAATAAATAATAAACATACATCATTGCGAGAAAAAAAAATTAGGTAATAATATCGTGTTTTCTAGGTTCTTTCACACATTTATATATAATACCATTAAAAACTTATAATCAAAGTTTTCTAATTGAACGAAATATTACAAAAACGAATTAACATATTTTATGGAAAGAGAGTTCAATGAAAATTAGTTGAACTTTTTCAAAAACTATAATATTTTATAAAAAATAATTTTTTATATTATATAAAAATTATTTTATATATATATATATATATAATCGATTATATATTGAATGGTATTTTATAAGTATTGAACAAAATATTTTTAATGGGTAAGCTACTTCCATACTACTTGTAGAAAAATAGCATGTATGATATATAATTTCAATATTTTCCTGACATGCGAACTGTGATTTATGTTATAGAAAAGGTTCGAAATTGTATTTATTATCATATACAAATGATCGCGCATGGGAAATAATTTTCTGATAATATCGAAAAACAATCCACTTTTGTGTACCAATTAATCTTCTGATTCTAACTGCCACCTTTGTGAAAACTAAAAATAAATAAAAAAATATGTTCTCAGTTGAAAAAAACTATAAAGAAAGTATAAACCAAATTTTTGCATTTCCTGATTTAAACTTGAAAATATCTTTACAATAGTTGAGTGATTCCTATACAATTATCAATAAATGTCTTTCAATAAATTCCACATGGAAAATCTTAATAAAGAATCTTGTGCACAATCTCTTTACGGATTCCATTAGAACCATTATAATGACTGAATAATTTATTTACTCGTAAAGTTTATAAATCATCATAAAACCAATCCTAATCTCTTCTTCACTCTCTATCATATCCACTACTACCACTCTACCCATTCATTTATGAACTTAAAAAAAATATCGAACATGAGTAGTAAAGTACAGCACCAAATAGATAAAAATAGATAAATGTACTTCCCACATTTTCTTCTATTTTTACGTTTAGTTCTTTGCGCAAACAGAAATCTCCCTGATGTCCCATATTATTTGACGAAAAACTTCGAAAAGCACCCTAGAATCCCATTTTACTTTCCAGCGTCATCAGCGTATAATATAGAGCCTATATGCGGGCGTCTGTTGCTGTCCAAATGACGTAACACGTTTTAGGTCCGATATTTCGCCGTGCAACAGTTTGGCAATTACTTTATACGAAATGCATGATTAATTATAGTTTATCTGTGCTAATAAAATGTATAAATTATCTTTTGGAACGAAAAGTTTTATAAATAACTGATATTATAATAAATCTCTCACGAGAAACTTATATTTATCCAAACGCAAGTTTGCCAGATAGCAACAAAAATCAATTTTACCATTAAAATCTCTACCTATACATACAACAAATTTCTCGAAAAATCTTATAAGCAAATCTATTCGCGGCGGGCAACAAGAGTATTAATATCAGAAGTTCGCTAACAGGCCGCGATATTGTCCCCCTGCGTATAGTCAACGCGCATCGTCTGAGCACAGCCGGCGTTGAACTACTGACGCGGGACTCAGGCGCTCGAAATTGAGTTTCAGAGGATATATAGCCCGGTGGACGCGTGCCGGAATATCTTCGCGCGATAAGTTTGATTTGGCGTAGATTTCTTAATGAGTTAATCAACTCATACCTTTTAGTGTGAAAGCAGGGAGTATATTGCAATTTTTAATGATAATTTCAAATAATTACGTGTATGTAAACTTTATCATTATTATTATTTACACCCTCTGACCTCGTTCCTGATGCGCCGCTTTTTTTGCACCCTTTGAGATTGCATTGCATGCAAATGTTTTCCTTTAAAGTAGTAAAGACTAACACATTCCAGTCGTGTTTGTGGCGAAACTTAAAATATAGTACATTTAATGAGGTTGTGACCAAAAACTAGCACATTTCGGGAGATTACGGGAAAC
Source organism: Torymus flavipes (assembly GCA_030522905.1). NCBI lineage: Eukaryota > Metazoa > Arthropoda > Insecta > Hymenoptera > Torymidae > Torymus > Torymus flavipes. The sequence goes on along the minus strand of JAPYZO010001049.1, from coordinate 27,464 downwards.
ACTAGCATCAAGTACGGTAGACAGTTTGTTTTTATTAATATCTACCTCTTTCAACGCTTAGAACAATAATTCAGAATTTATACATTTTTTAAAATTTTTAGTTAAGCATTAAATAATACTTATGATAATAATAATAATCGTTATTAAGTGTAAACAGTCAGAAAGATATTTATCAATGTTGTCACGTACCATTATTTAGATTTAAAAGAATTTATTTTGAAAATTGCGCTTATAAATTATGTATAGTTTATATTCATTTTGAAAATTTGCATGCATGGTAAGCTTCGATCTAGGTATAAGAACAAAAATAAGTATTGAATTGCATTTGAAAATTAACAGGATATACTTTCACCTCAATCTTGCGGACAGTATATTAGTTTTCATCGCAATTTCGCGAATCAAGCTTGTATTTGACGCAAACTCATGAATGATGCTATCGTTTTGGTCGTTATCTCAGGAATCGCACTAGTATTCAATGTAAACTTGGGAATAACGCTATCTATCGGTGCAGTTTTGGGAAACGTCCTAGCCACCACCAGGGAACAACGAAATGTGCCAGTTTTCGTAGGCGACGTCGATATAGTATATCTAGTTAAGCATATATTATGGAAAAATGATAATCACTGTTTATACTTCAATGTATTAAAATATTTTTTATCATTTTATTGTTATAAATATATATTTATTTCATATTATAAAAATAATACATAATTTATGTCAATACTGTTTTAAAATAAATTATATTGATCATTACACTTCACACATTAATTTCTTTGTAATACTCAAGTTAATTACATCATAGTTTTGTTGATTCATTTAAGGATAGCTTCAATAGTTGTTGATATGGCAATAAACACTTGAAGGACACTTGGTGATTTTTCAAAAACATTATGTACTCGTCGATTTAACTCGTTGTTTTTAAGATCATTATATAAATTATAAATTAAAGTACCACTAAAGAATTCAGCAACATTGATATTTGGATAAGGATGACCAAGAAGTGCATTTAATTCCATACTAGATCTTAAACAACTTTGAAACAATGAAAATGCATGAACTATAGTTATATCAAAATTGTCTCTATCTTTTCGCATTTTTGAGATAAAAAACCTTTCAGCAAATATGCATTCATCTTCTTTTACATTTTTAAGAGCTTCATGAATTGAAAATTTGTGATCTTTATTACTGTTGCATTTATTGTCCATTGTGGAAAGATTCATTTCAAAATATGAATGGCATGCGATAACTTTTTTAATCACATGACGAATTATTAGAAAAATCAATGCATAGAGATGACATTGTGTTCTAAACATTTCGTCAGCTTCAACAAGCCAATACTTAATAGCTATTATATACATTCTCCATGATGGTGGAAATTGTACAATAAATTTATCTGAAATTCCCAATGTATTATTTAAAATTTCTTTTCTATTTATAAGTGGTAAATTTATTAATTGTTGTAGAGTGGGAATCATTTCTCTGCTATTATTAGAATTTTCGCAATTCATTTCATATGTTTCAATATCAATACCCTTTCCTCTTGCAATGTACTTCAGAATATTCAAATTTGTGGTTCCATTATTTAACAGCTGAAAAATAACTTTATATATTTTTAAGCTAATGTTCATACAAGCCGGGTAATTACAATCTTCCATTTGCTCTACTGGAACAAAAAATTGTCTGTTTATTAAATCCATGCAGTATGAAGGAATAGCACCATCTTTGAATTTTTCCACAAACCAAGAAGGAACTATCTTATTAAGATTACCAATACTACTGTACACAGTGATATCAGTATTTTTATCTAACAGAAAATGATCAAAGTCGTCATCACAACTTAAATAAGTTTCATTGTCTGTTTTTGTTTCATCTGTTACATCAAAGTTACTTAAATTATCAAATTTGTACGATTCATTTGCTATTTTTTGCTTTAAAGCCTCAATTTCTTCTGGAGAGTATCCTAAAGAACCAAGCATTTCGGATGAAGGATTTAAATATCCATTTATAACCATTTCAATAATTTGAATAGTTGATTGGTATTCTTTTGAATCTATTTTACTCAAAATTCTAGCAACTGCCTCATCTAGTGTATAGTTTTTTATCCACATAAACAGAGCTTCTATTTTAAGATGCTGTTTATGTCTGCCAAAATTATTTTTAAGTTCTCTAGGTACTTTTAAGGTAGAAAAGAAATTTTTAAAAATGCCTGTTTCAACGTAATCATTTCCCAAAAGAGCTGAAATCAAGGGTAAAACCTTTTTATCCACTCCAGGAAAATATTTTAATAAATATTCACTTTTGAAAATTTTGCAATTCTTAAAGAAGCCATTTCTTATTGAAGATCTAATGATTCCTGGTTTTAGAGTATCATAAGGTATGTACATAACATCAAATATATAAAAATCAGAGTCATTACTTAAGACTGGACAATTTAAAATTCTAGCTATTGAAGCAATGTCATCATCTGCTTCATATAAAGATGTGACACACTTGATGTTCATTTGTCGCAAAATATATTTAAATACTTCTTTTGTTAGCGGTGGCAGTACTGATAGCTGATTCCATGGAGTTGACTTTGATGCTTTGATAATTCTTTCTTTGGAATTTTTATAAATAGTCTTCAATTTTTTATCTTCCATTGCTCCATCTAGGATTACTAACGGAGTGACATTACATTTTAACAATTCATCAAAGAATTCAAAGACATAATGCGCAAATTCAGTGTAATCGCCACCAAAACAGTAATTACAATCATGTTGTTCGTATAATCTATAAACAATGGCATTAGCGTCAATAACTAATGGAGTGTCACGCAATTGAAAATTGGTTAAACAGTTGTGTTTTTGATTAATGTATGATGTCAATCCACGTATTCCCATTTCTGAAACATTAACAAATAAAGCAATAGCCTTTTTATAATTTGTCTCTTATTTTCTTTGTAAACTCTTTTTTATTATAAAACTATATCATTTGTTCAATAACTCACTTAAAATCTCGTTCAAGTACACATTAATACGTGATCTTAGAATAACTTCGTTATTCGAACAATACCTAATCGCTGTGGCTATTCGCACTGAACACCGAAGCACGTAATTGCGTGTCTCATCATGCCTGTACTAAGAACTTTATGTGACTCTAACCAGTCTAACCTGAACTTTTCACTCGTAAAGTTTATAGACATAATCCGTCATCGGTCAGACACGTCGACATGTGCATTTTCCCGCCATCACAAATAGAAGTGATCGCATGTGCAGCGCGTCGGTGTGAAAAGTCCCTGTTTTTACGAACTACACGTGCGCAGCGCACTCCACTAGTTTTTTTTTGCAAAATTAAAAAATAGTTTTAGCCTGATGCGATTTGTACGACAGAAATATAGTACGTTAAACCAGAGTATAAGCAGAGATGAATAAGTTCCAAAACTCCTCGCTGTGATGTTTGTTTTGTTTTAATAGACTAGAGAAATCATATCCCATAATTATATGTATATCTATTTACTTTGTGTACATATAAATCGGTCGTATACAAATAGTAGAGGCGTTTATTTTAAACAAACAAACTATCAAATGATCAATAAATAATAAATTATCTATTTACATTGACAAGCTATTATTATTAAATATTTTTAAATGCTTTTTCTAATTAATGATTGAAAAAAAACGAATTTTCATATTAAAATTGAAGGCAGATGCTTTTATTAAAATATATCTTAACAATCTCAACCTTTCTTCCCAACCTATCACAGAATTTTTCTGAAAACGAGTGCGAGATACACCCAAAGAGTAAAGACATCAGCCAAACGTAAAGTTGTTATCACATACTTCGTACTTTCGCCTCATTGTCTCTTGCGTGTATTATAGTCTCGTGTAGGAGGCAAGCTTTTAGAGAAAAGCCACTTTTCTTTAATCGTTTTTCCTATATCTTTTTCTCTTTTTGTCTTTGTCTCTTTCTCCTAGTCCCCTAGATCATTAGCTCGGTGGTCCGCGCAACTTCCGCTACAGGTTTCGTGCAATATAAGTTAATTAATTCGGTCGAAGAATACAAAAGTCTTGTAGAGCGATGTTGGCTTATTTGATGCTTTGATAGTAGTTACTGGGTTCGAATGCAGTTATCTCTTGCGATTTTTTTACATTAATTGGTGAACCCAATTTTGATCAATATATAGTTGTCTTTAATTATAAAAAATTTAAAATTGGATTCCTTGAATGTCATTTATAACATGTATAAAACTTTTATTCAAACGCGAAACTACTCATAAGTGTGGTGTTTTTTAAATATTGTGTGTAATGAGAAATACCGTTTAATAATTTTACAATCAATTTCTCTAATTGAGGGATAAGAAAAAAAATATTACGCCTTTTTTGTGAACCTACACGTTAACGTTGACGCGAAGTAATCCTTCTATAAGAACTTTAAACGCGAATTCATTTCACTGAATCATGTACCAACGACAAAGCCTGTAACTCATCGATTTTCACATAACTACACAGTCTTCTTTGTTTGGCGCACGTGTAAGTATAATTTAATATCCTTGTTTTCAGATGTATGGTTGCGAGAAAAAAACGATGTTATCGTGTTCTCTATGATCTTTTACACATATGCATGTATAATAACACTGAAAACTTATAATCAAAATTTTCTAATAGAACGGAATATTACAAAAACACACAACATGGAATAGTTTATATGAAAAATCATCCAATTATATGTTGAATGGTATTTTAAAAGTATTGACGCTTGTTTCCACCAGTTGTAGCAAAATAACATGTATAATACATAATTTCAATATTTTTCTGACATGTGAATTGTGATTTATATCTTATAGAAAAGGTTAGAAATTGTATTTATTATCATATACAATGATCGCGCATAGGAAGTAATTTTCTGATAATATCTGAAAAAATCCACTTTTGTGTACCAATGAATCTTATGATTCTAACTGCCAACCATGTAATAAAAACTAAAAATAATATTTTAAGTTCAGCGTCGAAGAGTATAATGAGGAATAAGGCATAGTTAACAGTGAATAATAAAATGTGTAAAGCAAATTAAAAGTTCAATTAAAAATATAACTTCAAAACGGTAGAGCGACAAAATAATAAAATAAAAGCGTAGAGTTTAACAGAATTGGCTATATATCAGAAATAAAGTATGTCAAGTGAGGTTTTACGCGATGAGAATGCATGCGAGTTTCTTGTAAAGATATAGGTAGACCCTCGTTCTTTCCCCTTCGACTCCGAAATGTTTTCGGCGGAGTCGTCCCTGTATGCACGTAGCGGACTAAGTCCGCCCTGTACTGAGCAAGGAAGCGGGGGACTTCATATACCAAATTGCTGCGGGAGTCAGGCGAGGTCCTTTTCGAAAAATCGGAGCTAAACAAAATACCTCGGCGAGGGTTGAGGGTGAGCGTTCGCGGTTCGAACTCGCCGATTGGTTGCCGCAACTAATTCCCAAAAGTTTAAGAATAAAAAATATAAGTTTACGATCGTTGCGGATAATAATAACAACAATAATAATAATAATAATAGTAAATAAAAAATATGTCCTTAGTTGAAAAAAATATAAACAAAGTATGAACCTAATTTTTTCATTTCACGAATGAAATTGGAAAATATCTTTACAATACTTGAGTAATTTCTATAAAACTATCAGTAAGTATTTTTCAATAAATTCCACGTGAAAAATCTCGATAAAGAATCCCGTTTACTAAATTATTTTGTTAGAAAAAAGCGAAAACTTTTCATTGAAAAGTTTTTTAAATAACTAATAAATACCATATTTCAATCTAAAAATTGTACATAATTCTTGCAATGATTTATAGCCAAGAGATTTCCACAAATTAAATAACGATATTTATTATTCTTAAATTCACGAGAAATTTATTTATCAACACACAAGTTTGTCAGATAGTACCATAAATTAATTTTGCCATTAAACTCTCTACTTACACAACAAATTTCTCAACAAATCCTATAAAAAAATCTTTTCATCCGACATCCCACCATCTCAATTCTTCCCAAAATACCTCAAACTTCCCCAACCCATTTCCCATTTATGAAAATTGCAACAGGAGTATTAATATCAGAGCATCTTTGGACAAAATTTGCTAACAGGCCGCGATATTGTCCCCCCGCGTACTGCAGCCATCGCGTATCGTCTGAGCACAGCCGGCGTTGAACTACTGACGCGGAACTATGGCGCTCGGAATTGAGTTTCAGAGGATATTATAGCACGGTGTAAAGTTTTTAATGAGTATAGATTCTTACTTTTTAGTGGGAAAGCAGGTCGTAAGTATATTGCAATTTTTTTTTTAACGTATGTATAAACTCTATCATTATTATTATTACTGTAAAATTAGAGCGTGATTTTTAAATCGTTTACACGCTCTGACCTCGTTACGCGACGCGCCATTTTTCTTGCGCCCTTTGAGATTGAGTTGCGCGCAAATGTTTAATTTAGGATTCCCTTAAATATTGAAGCAACATTATCACTGAATAGAAGATACGGGTTCAACATTTTCATTAAATTTTAATTAAACTTTTTCAGGCATTTATTCCCGTTTATAAACCAGTACGCCTTGAGAAACCTTCATGAAGCTTAATTTACAATTCTTTTGATTCTCAGCGCCGTTCTTTATAAAACACGTTTTCAGTTAAAGTGATAACGTTAAAAAGAACTTTCACGTTATACGACGAGACTCTTTCAAGTTGAAGACTATACAGTGATATTTAAATACAATATTGTTTACAAATTTTATAATCTCTTCGGACTCTCTCAACCTAAAAAATAATATACATTTAATTACCTTAAATCCCAGTACAAATTACTTACATCTTATTACCTTGTCTTAACCAAAGTCTCACCACCTCAGAACCATGACATCTGTCGTTGCACGTCCAACCCTGTTAATCCATTAGGTCCTTCTAATCTCCTACATCGAAACTTATTATACCTCGCGCTATCTACACCCCCATTCACGTCTCGGCGAAACTTCGCACGTTTCACCCTATGACAGAATTCCCGTTATCGTCGCCCTATTGTTTGCTTATCCATCTATATGTGTTATATGTACACGAGATCGGTAATAATGGATGGATGTCGGGAATTTTTCTGTCGGGCGAAAAAGGATCGCCGAAAATACTTGGCCGGGTCGTTGAACCCCCACGAGTGCGCAGCACATGCCGCGGGACACGTATGTCTCGCGGAGGGGGTCGTTTCGTTTCTTTTGTACGCGTATATAGGTATATACCGAGGTTTTTCTGGTGACAGACGAGGGATCGCGGTGCACGGATAGTTTTCACAATTTTTTCTTGCAATTTTTTTTTCTTTTACATCAAAAGGTTGATTTTAGTTTATATCAACCAATCAATCACTGTCGTTTGATCTGTACTCTCAATTAACGTCACTTTTTCTCCTCGCTACGTTTTATAAGCCTTCTTGTAATAATAAGACATCTTGTACCTTTAAAAAGCTTCTTCATTTTTGCAACAGACATCCTCACAAAAGAGTATCCAATAACTATAAAGTGACACCGGAGAAAACTCCATATTCGCGATCACCACACATCGGAAGTCGGATAAACTCGGACAACGAGTCGAACATCCGGGTGCGCGTAGAGAACGAAAGATATATATCATACGTATGTGCACGTGCACTTGTATATGATATCGATCGATAAGGCCGCTCCATTATTCACGAGCGTGCGCACGTATTTTTTTATTTCAGGTGCATTTATTTGTCGTAGGTTCGAAATATATATACATTAATGAGCTAATGAAAATTCATTAGGAATTTTTATATGACCGCATTGAAGTAGGAACCAATGATGATGATGGTGATGGAGAATGAGGAACGATGAGCGATGATTAAAGGGTGGGGCGGAGTTGTGATCGAAGTTTCCGAGAAAAAGACCTTTTGCTCGGAGAGTATGTGGGATGATACTTTGTCATCGTTCGATATTTTCTGGGGCAGTAGGACGTGTGCTGCGACGTATATTTTCCTTCGGTTTTTATTAGGTAAAATTTAGCTTTTTACAATAAATATAAAACTTCGTTTTACTGCGGAGCTAAAATTTGTTTATTATACAGAAAATAGTACGTAGCCTTGTTAAAAATCGCTATGTTTAAGCATTCATTTTAATAATTTAAGAAAATTTACAATAAGTTAAAAAATGTATAAATCGAAAACACGCATAGCACTATTATTTTAAAAACAAATTTCCCACCTATTTTAAGCCAAATGAACTTTTTTCATTCTGACGCACGCGCTACGTGTTCTTCGATAATTACATGTGCTATTCTAACGAACTAAATTATAGTAACTATTAAAAATTTTAGCGAGCGTAGCTTTCTATTTGTCCGTCACTTATACATGAAACAAAAATATCGAACATGTATAATAGAAAAGTATGTACATCGGCAAATAGATAAAAATACGAATTTACTTCCCACATATTCTATTCTATTTTTACGTTTAGGCCGAATCTATTTTTACTCTGTGCAAACCAAAATCCTATTAATGTCCTAAGTCTCTCAACTTGACGAAGAACCCCGAAAGTACCCTACTCGTGTTTTACGTTCTAGCGTCATCGAGGTGATGCTATGACGTAACGCGCTTTACGTTCGGCACTTCGACGCGTGAAACTCTGATGACGTGTGTGCGCGGGCGTCCTATCTTTCTCTCTAGCGTGTGCTTTTAGCGCGCTGTATGCACGGCAGTTATTCTATTTGACGCGAATCATGCTATCTCTAATCCGGCCCCTGAAATATTTCACATTTACATCACGCAACGGGAAGTACTCTTATATATACGGATTCGGCTGGAATATTTCTATATGTTATAAAAATATCCCGAAGTTTTCGAAAATGGATAAGTTTTTTCCGTAACATTTGTGTATGGAAGGAACAAAAATATATTGTTTATAAGTTAATATAAGGATTATTTTTGCAGAATTTACTTGGTATCGTTTTTATTTTGTGATGTTGTTATAAATAAGCTCTTTGTTGTAAAAATGTGCTCTTTGTGCGCTAAAAGCAAATGCCTGTTTGATAAAAAGATTATATTCATAACAGTGTTGGTTTTTTTTTTAACAGAAAGATCTTAATCTTGTTTTTTTCCTATAATGCAATATTATTATTGCATAATTATTTATTAATACTTTATAATAATGTTAGTAGTTATAAACATTTTTTAATCCTTAAAAAAGCAAATAAAAGCTCCTTTTCTCTAGTTTACTTATTTCTCTACTTGAAATAATATTTAAGACTTTTTAAATGTAAATAGATAGATGCCGTTTTAAGAAAAGGTTTTTTTTAAGACTTTCTTAAAAATAAAGCTAAAAGTGCCCAAACTTTAGTTTTTTTTTAGAGATACGGTCTAATATTTCTGTATCCAAAAAAATATCCCAAAGTCTCGAACGAATCCGTGATCCGGCCCCCTGACCTCTAGCCCTCTCCTAGTTAGTATTTCAAAGTTTTGTTTTTGTACCCACATTTCTGAGTTAATTATTGTCAAACCCATCCCTATTATATTGACAACACCGCTATTCAAAAAGTCATTGATGTATCAAAGTTTTTATTCATTTAGCTCCTTGATATGTAAAATAATATTAACGCAAAATATTGTAAAAAAAGATAAATCGTAAAATCCTTAACCTTCGGTCATAACTAGATTGATTCATAATAAATTTGAACAAATTTTTAAGATTCTGTAGGTACTGTAACCAACTTGAATTTTGATAAAGAAAAATTGCGCTCCAAATAACCCCTACCTCCTTCCATTCGACGGGATAGTCCTTCATTAGATCGATAACAAACCACACTACCTGATTTAATGCAAATATGATTATTTATTACGCAAACAATATATATTTTTTTATTATAATTAAATGCATTAATTATAATTCTTGGAACTGAATTAATGAACTAAAAATGATTATAGCACCACGCACTTGTTGCATAAGAAGCATGTAATCGATAACGAAGTACAAAATGATTCAAGCTCAACTTTATCACCAGGTGCAGTGCAATTCATCCCAACCCCTCGTTCATTACAGCGAAGAAGAAAAAAAGCTATAAGACTTCCTTATCATTCCCGTCTTATGGGGTAAATTATTCACACCAGACTTACACATCTAAGTACCCACGCGCAACAATGTCACACGACGCGAAATTTCGAAGAACTTATATACTCCGTAATCATAGCGTATAGGATATGTATTATGCATATAGACTAGGCGAGTGCAATGCGACTATGCGCGGCGACCTCAGCTTTTATGGAACAATCCATAGGGCAGCTGCTATTAATAGCCCGGCGTCATCTAATTGTGTTAAGGTGAGCGTGTATTTTTAGAGTGAAATGATCCGCCGTAAGTATTACCTGGAAACGCTTTGCGGGATTCTATTTTTACGTTATATATACTTATGCAATCGGTTTTTTTTTACATTCACTGTATGCGCGGATTATGGAATATCGTGTGATACGATGATGAATCTGGAATGAGGGATCGATGATAACGTAGACTAATTTCTTTTATTGTCCGGGGGTATGCGAGTATATACTGAAGATTTTAGCGTGACTTGTGAATGATTGATGAGCGGGCTAAATAGGTATGACGTGTTGACATTTCAAAATTGTATACGTGTATTTAATTTAGAGTAAATATACCTGGAAAATTAATATGACATATTATGAGGATACACGAAACTGACGATTTTCAAGAGTCTATCCATATACTCGTTGAATAATCCACTCTGTACGAAACATCCTCCCTGTAGGAATAATTTTCCTATATTTTAAATGATCACTTTCTCAAATCCCCTTTCCGTGGACAAATTTTTCTCGAAACGCGAAATAAAGTATCTTTGAAAAATAAGTTTGGATATATAAGGAAGTGAAAAATTTCATACGGATGACTCTCGGCTACTGCTTTTTTTCTTCTTCTTCCTGGCGCTAAGCTATCCATCCAGTTTATCACTTTATTAAATTGATCATTGTTAATTAAAAAGACCATCGCTTTTCAGCGCGTTTCATTTTTCAGCGACTATAATTAAATTGAATGGCACGACTCAGAAATATAAAATACTACCTATAAAAAATCAATTTCACGTATTTTTAAGTGCAAAATGATTTGATTTGTAAAGTGAGTATATTAACGTGTAAATTTGTTTGCTTTTAGCTGAGGATGGCACTCCCAGGGACAGCGATGAGGGGACGTGCGGGAAGGTTCTCATCGTGCTCTCCTGGGCGCTGGTGATCATGACGATGCCGTTCTCTCTCTTCATCTGCTTCAAAGTACGTTCCTCCTTTCTATACAATTAAAACTTTTTAATACACTTTATGAAATAAAAGTCTACATAACTTGTTAGATCTTTCATTTCTAAAATTCATTTTATTATAAACTATTGAAAAATACTTTTGTTCATCCAATTTTTTGAACATTATAATCCAGTTAATTTGCAACTGTCAATTTATAAAGAAAAAAACTATACATTTTTACGTCGTTATTAAAAGCCCATTTGTTTTTCTCTGGTTTTCCGCAGGTGGTGCAAGAGTACGAGAGAGCTGTCATTTTCCGCCTCGGTAGACTCCTGGTTGGTGGGGCCAAAGGGCCAGGTAAGAGAGATCATGTTAAGCTGTCTCTCGAAACTATGAGCTGTCCGTCATCTCGTGACGCACGCGTAACGGACGCGTTCCGTTCGTTTTAGACGCCTGAACGAATTATAAATGCAGATGTGTTTTTTTTTTCAATTGAGGCTGATGGTTAGGACGTTTTGGTATACGGCTTAATTGGTACACGCATGAAATGATCTGTGATTGAACTGATTGATCGATTTTATATGAATATAGTCTTACAGTAGTTTTATTTGCATACCAATTTATATTTATTTTGTACTTTTGGTTTGATATGGAATAAAAAAAATCAAGTGTGAATAAAAAACATTAGTCATTATACAAAATTAGTTAACTGACAAAAACATATTTTCTCCGTGATGTAGCATCACTCATATAACAAAATAATAAACAAGACCCGCACTCGCGTCTTACCAAACTACAAGACTCTATCGTTCAATAACCCCACCCCATCCGCGACATAATGGCACACTGTCACCGCGCATTGAAACGTAAACAAGTACATCTAAACTTGTATAGTAGCGCGTCGGGAGCAACTCGACCGATGAATTTGAGAAACTCGTTCCACGGGAAGTTCAACTACGGCAACTCCACGCGCACACTAGGAATCCCATCGCATATTAAAATTATCAAACTTCATCATTCTGCCTCTCGTGCATTATAGAAATTTACGGGTGTTCCTCGGAACAGCAACAGCTTGATAACAATTTCGCGAGCTTGCCGCGGCCAATCGCAATCTAATTTTCGATCCATTAAATTTACAGCGGCGACGGTCCTCGCCTCTCTCTCGTTCGGGAGCGCATATTTTCGATATGTGTTTCGCTCCACTCATTAATTTCTGTTTGATTATCATCGACAGCGGGATTGTCGATTTTCATTTACCTGATTAAATCTGCGGCTAGGTCGGTCGTGGGCTGTGAACGTGGTGCATGTGGACCAACGCGAAATTTAATTCGAATTGGTAATTGATTTTGAAGTTCGTTCGTGGCCGGAGTATTTGTATCCTTTTAATGAAAGAAATGTAAATGGCGGTTTACATTAATATTTTAATGCAGAAACTCGAACGCAGTTGTCTTAATCTTCTGTTATTGCGTTTGATATGTTGATTCACACATTTCGAAAATGAAAAATATTGTTAAGAATAATGTGAAAGATTATTCTGATCTGATAAGTATTATAGTTTTAAATAGAAATATTTGTAAAGCAAAATTTTTTTGTTCATTCGATAGTAACTTTGATGCACCAGTATTAGCGAGATTCCTAACAAATATCAAATATATGTCAAAACGGTATTAGACAGGATATTATACAAGTGCACGTTTGAAACTCTATACTTCAATATACGCGTACCTGGAATCAGGGAACCGAGAATAAAGCTTCTAATTCAAAGTTCTATGCTAGAGCCGGTAGAAAATTCATTTTGAAGTTTAATCTTCAAACACGTAACTTTTCAAATGTAATCACTGAAATTATAAAATTTTAATGTGAAACTAAAATTGTTGTTTAATTATAATGTTAGTCTGACAAGCTTCTACAAATACATATTCATGTATAAAAAAAATCTCAAAAACATCTATATTTCAATTCCTCGCTACAAAAAACCAATCTCGTCTATTCTTTCTAATAAATCTCACAATCCCTTTCCTATAATATATCGCCCCGTCCAACTCCACGAAACCATCACCCATGTACTTACGTATCCTTAAAAACCAATTAATGTACCAATGTCCTCATGTACCAATTAAACAAACTTTTTCTTATTCACTCGTTACAGGTATCTTCTTCATCCTGCCGTGCGTCGACAGCTACGCCCGCGTCGACCTGCGCACGCGAACCTACGACGTGCCGCCACAGGAGGTGCGTATATATGTATACACATTCTATGTCTCTATACATTATTCACGCATGCGAGCATCGCATCGCGAGTACGATCTGGAATTCGGAATTGTGCGATGGCGTATGTGTGTGTGCAAAGGTAGAGAGACAGAGACACGTGTCTGGAAAGAAAAGAATTCGGCTCGCGCATGGATTTTCGAGTCATGCTTCGGGTTATATATTGCTTTCGAATGGAGAGGAATGTGAGATCAGCCGGTTTATATTTTATGCGAGGTGGGAAGATGTGTCGGATTCCAAGTTTCTTCTGATAAATTGCTATATTATGAGTGTATGAAAGTTTTAAGGGGGATTATTATGGCGACGTAGTTGGAATGAGCTTTTGTGACTTTTGAAATTTGATATAAATTTTTGACGAATAAGGTAATTTTATTAAGCTTTACGTGTTTATAAGTTAAAAACAAATTTTATACACTCTGAAAAAAAAAATTTGATATGAGGTCCAAAGCTTTGACTGATATAACAGAGTCAATTTACTCATAATCATTTTTTTTATAATATCTTTTCTCGGTCTCTTTGCAATTTTCAATGTGGATCAGTTAATTAAAAGATCCACTTATTCGCAAGTTCAAAACAAACCACTAAAATAAAAAGGAAAATCTAAGATTTTGTGTTTCTTCTAAGTGGCTTATATTAATGACTTACTTAGCTTTTGCAGGACAAACTTTTTAAATTTGAAAAGTGCAGGCTTTTTCATCAACCATGTAATCTTGAAAAAGTTTTTGTTATTTTCAGCAAACAGTTTCACATAAACCGCTGCAAGTCTTTTATTTATCGAAGCCCATACATTTTTATGATTTATATATTTTATAGCTATCTCGTAAAACCGAACGAAAGTCCGTTCAATTTTCGAGCGAAATAAATAAAAACATGGACCTTTTAACAAGACGCTATAGTTACGTCTCCTCTTCGCTTTCGTTATTAAAAAACTAAAACGATACTTCTCGATCGAAATAGGAATTATAAAAGTACCGTCATATCGCTCATGCTTAATATTGGAAAAATGAAGCAATTTCAAAACGTTATAATGCCGCTCTTAGTAAGCAGTCGCGGCGTAGGTATATAAAGATCTAAGGCCCTCATTAATTATAACTAGCGTATGAAGGACAGTACGCGCTCATTTTCGCATTTTAATTGCGTGTAATTCAAAAGCAACTATATTATATTAATTCTCAAATTAAGGATACAAACAAGTTCGAATTTTCTAGTCATTCCGCACTTAATAATATAAACTGCTACAAAAAACTACTACAAGTATATTTTTACGTCTTTTCATCGTCCATCATCATCAGTATAAAAACATTTACTTATAATGCAGCTTAAATTAACTCCTATAATAGTAATATCGAATGAAAAATGTCGAAGGCTTCTATTTTACACACACACACACACACACACACACACACACACACACACACACACACACACACATCATTATAAAATTGACTTTTTACACGTACTCCCATAAACATTAGAAAGATGACAAAATCTTAGCAGCCTATATAAAACTTATATGTACTCGCAGGTGCTAACGAAGGACAGCGTGACTGTATCGGTGGACGCGGTCGTCTATTACCGCGTGAACAACGCGACGATCTCGATCGCGAACGTCGAGAATGCGCATCACAGCACACGACTGCTCGCCCAGACGACCCTGCGTAACACCATGGGCACCCGGCCACTCCACGAGATCCTCAGCGAGCGCGAGACCATCTCCGGCAACATGCAGGTGAGCGATGGATTTTTTTGCTTTTTTTTTCGCGATTCGTTAAATCAGAATATAAAGTAATCGTATATATTATATTAAAAGATTTTACATCAATGTGTTTCCGTATTTTTCGTTAAAAAGTATGTGACCTATATTTGAAGAACATTACGAAGATTATACATTAATATTTAATTACACATACGTTTTATCAAAATTAATTTGATTTTAATCAAACGATTGTATTACGCCTTTTTCAGATTTCATTAGATGAGGCTACTGATTCATGGGGCATCAAAGTAGAGCGAGTAGAAATGTAAGTGCATAAGTATAAGTAAACAATTAATATACTGCTCTTGCTTGTATAATACAAGGGTAATTCACAAACATTAAAATATAAAATTAAATTTTTATGATAACAGCAAAGACGTTCGACTACCAGTACAACTGCAGAGAGCAATGGCCGCCGAGGCTGAAGCTGCCCGTGAAGCTCGTGCTAAGGTAATTTTAACGACTTCGGCACATAATACAAAAATATCATCTTCGTTTCTTATCGAAATTTGTTCCTTCTCCAGGTCATCGCTGCCGAAGGTGAGCAGAAGGCCAGCAGGGCTCTCCGAGAGGCGTCAGAAGTCATTGGCGACTCACCTGCTGCTCTGCAACTCCGATACCTGCAGGTAACTATCCTAATTTTTCGTTTTTCCAATAAAGACTTCCTGCATCCCTCATACTCCAATGCAATTTAAATTGCTAAAAATCCGACTCTTCCAGTAAATAATATCACTATAACAATAAAGTATGTTAATAAAACTTTTATTGCATACTACAAAAAAGACACTTAAATCAGAAGCTCGGTTAATTTGATATACAATGGAAACAACATTTTTCAACTTCTATACTCCTGTACGCTACAAATCAATCTTGGCGAATCAATTTTTCATCACGCACAATCTCAAACTTATCTAGCTTTGAAATAGCCATTGGATTCATCTAGCTCCTTACACCCTACATCATAAACATTCACTCTCTCCAAATTTCCTATATACCCCCTCGCAAAACTTTCCTCCCCTCTTCCTCCATCAAATATTAATCGACTCTCTAAATAATACTCGCAATTTTCAGACGCTCAACACGATCTCGGCGGAGAAGAACTCGACGATCGTGTTCCCGCTGCCGATCGACATGCTGACCTACTTCATGAAAGCGAAGGAGGCGGCCTAGGGGCGCGAGGCGCAGCGCCGCCGTGACGTGTGAGGAATCCGCATCCTCGCGCGCGCCGTCGTCTTCCTCCTCCGGTCGAAGTACGAACGGCCGGCTATCGCCGCCGCCGTGATCCCATCAACGAGCGACTCTATCGCGGTCTAATAATGCCACGTATAGTTTTATTTGTAAAAGAGATAACAAAAGTAATATATACATCGAGAGAAAGAGAGAGGGAGAGAGAGAGAGAGAGAGAGAGAGAGAGAGAGAGAGAGAGAGAGAGAGAAGGAAGAGAGAATATTGACGTCTTACACGCAATAACGAATTTTAAAACGATGTTAAACGTATAATAACGAAAAATGTCTCGACTGTCTGTCCACACCCACACCACTGATAATGTTTCTCCTCTCCTGTATACCCAACCTGACGAAGAGTGAAGGAAAGAACCACGTGAAGAATTTTTAATAATTCGTGTCGGTAAGAATTTGTTGATAGCAACGGGTTGTAATGAGTTGAACTTTGGTCTTGTTATATGCTTTTTCTAATGAATTCTTACTGATCGGTATCGAGGACTAAGCTTTTTTCTATACGGTATATATATTGAAATTTGCACAGAGTCCATTGTTATAACATTGATAATGCGTTGGACTTGGTGATTCACTTTGTTTGAATTTTCAGTTGAAAATCTGCGTAGATTTTGAACTCGAAATTCGAAAGGTCAATAATAAATCACTTTCTGATTGGATTTTTAACCCGATTGCGAGGTTGAATATTAATTATGGATTTGATGATTTAGTTAAAAATCCATCTAGAAATATTTTAAATAAAATAAACTGCGAAAGGCAGTTTTTCGAAAGAAATATATAAAATGAAAGTATTATTGGAAACGTTCTTTTACTAAGTATTTGCTTTAGACTGGTGTGTATATTATGAGTTTATATTCTAAATCAAACTCTTCGTTAATTAAATTATTTTTTATTTCGTTTTTCATTGATTAAAAAATGTTTGATGAACAATTATTTTCCTTCAAAATAGACTTTGGTTTATGCATAAAATAAAATCTTTCCATTCCAATATTTTATATTCTCCAATCTCTTTAAATGAAATATTAAATGTTTAATTTAGCATTAATAGTGATCGAACCAAAAAGTGAATCTCTTTTTTTTCTACAAATTATTATATATGCAGTTATTGCGATGATCAAAGTATTGTTAAAATTGATTGAGATATTGCAGTGCAATTGTTTTTATGTGAATTCAGAATGTATATAATAACTTGTAAAAATTAAGAAAATCGATTTTACAAAGATATTAAATTTATTTGATGAAAATTATCCTAACTTTGAGTCAACAATGAGTTTTAAGTACACATAATTAGTCAAGAATTAAATTAAGGGCCTGCAATTACTGACTAATTGTCTTAATGCTTAAACGTCCATGTAGGAGTTGGAGATAATTTTTATATAATGGGTCAAGGAGCATACCATTGCATTATAAGAAAAACACCTCCGAGATGTCATTAAAATCGATATTATTATTATTCGTTCAAAATTAATAAACTACAAATGAGTTTATTTACTAAAAAATATTAATGTATCACGTTTATGCTCTAATTTTGAATATCGGTTTTTTAGTAGGTATGAAATATTTAAATCAATACTAGTGAAAGTTCTAACAATGAAAATTATTTACGAATATTTATAGCAAAACGCAATCATATTTGCTAAATAACGAAATATTCAACCATTTGAAAAAAATTAAGTATTTTTTAATACAGGCCTGTATGCTTTCAATTATCAATTCTAGTTTTTAAGGACATTGAAAAGAAAGTATTTTTCAAACGAAATTTTTTGTACGGTTACCTACGATAAATTTTTTTGTCTAAGAATTTTATATGTAAGATTCTCAGAACTTAATAGATTCTTAGGATACTGGGACCCAATCATTAAATGCTAAAGGTGCTTGTGTACCCGAAATTATCGTGCAAATAGTTTGAATTAGATTAAATAATTGTTCTTTAATAATTTTTAAATTATAAATCAGTTGTCATATGTAACATTAGATTGTGTAGGCAAGAAGTCAAAAGATTTAATGGCCATCCTGACCATGGAATTGGTAAAATTTTTATTTTTTTTAATTGTGATTACTTTTAGATACTTGAACTTTCCACATTTTCTTCTTTGACATTGATATCATATATTTTTGTAAATATAATTTTTCGTCACTAATATTTCTTTTCTCATGCAAATCCTGTTTCTATGAAAGTATAATACTGCATATGACTGAATTTAATGAATATTTTTCAAGATGGTTTTTCTGCCAAATAAATTTAGACTTAATATTACGATCACGTTTTAGTAAATTTAAACGAATATTACACGAAATTTTATATTGTTTTCGGTTATATTTTCAAAATTAAATTTAATATGCTATTTATTCTAATGTACTGATGCATCGACCAAAAAAATGAGACTGCGCAATAGTACATTTCGACTTCTCACACAAGTGTCGAACCGTATTTTTTGACACGATGAGCGAGAAGTGAGATTTTTGCATGCATCGTTTATCGCAGCATGCGAGAAATCGAACTTCTCGCACGTAGTGTCAAAAAATAAATTTTCAGAGGAAAACAAAGAGGATAGGGAAATTTGTGCGTTCAATAGTAAGTAAATTAAAAATTTAGTCGATTGAGTGATTTTTTTTACTAATTCTACATTTACACGTATAAAATGACAAATATGAAAGTGTACAAATCACAAAAGAATTTTTGAATTGGTAATTTAAGTTAAAGCTCATCAGAATTTAAAATTTACAATGCGAATGATTCAGTGTGAAAAAATGAACACTTATATACTATTATTACTACATTTAATGATCTCTCGTCTCTGGTTCTTCATCATAAGCAGCCATGATTTTTTCCATGATTTCCCAAAGCTTTTCTCTAGTCAAATCTTTGCAGAAAACCTGTAAACATGTTATGAATTAAAAAATTATTCGTGAATGTTGAACTATGTATTATATAAAATTCATGTTGTCTTGAAAAACTTTAAAATGTGATTCACTCAATGGAATAGTAAAACTCTATTGCAATAAAGTATATCAATAAAATATAAATGAAATATTTCAATGTTATTCTTTAAATATCTAAATACCTATTTCAATAATTGTGAAGTACTGAATTTATTAGAAAAATGTAATAAGCAGTGGTAAGTAAATACTTATTCCTTAATGTCTACTTCCTTTTAAACTAAATAAACAGATGATTATGAATCTTTTAGAACTTCGAAAAATCTTTGTTTTATTAATGGTTTTTTGTTTTATTTGATATTAAATTATAAGATTTTTTTCATATTTAAAAATACTTTTAATTTTTAACTTACATTGAACCATGGCTGTTGATCACATTCATCCATCAAAGGTACTACTACTCCGTAGATTTGTAATGAAAGATTAATACAAGCTATAGCAATGAGATTTGGTGGAAAATCAAGTACAGCTGAAATATGGTGAAAATCTTGCAACAATGCCATACTAGTCCTTGCTACAGGATACTTATTCCACTCTTCCTCTCCAAACCATGCTTGTAATGACCTCAAATAATGTAAAAGATACTAAAAAAAATAAAGTTTAATTAATATTTTAAAAATAAATTAAAAAACTGTTGTAAATTTAAAATTTTAATATGAGCACATTATTGAAGTTATATAAATAATATTTACTTTATGGGGATGTTGCTGTGCTACATGGAATTTTAGCATTCGCATTATTAATAACTCTCCCTGTACAATAGCATCACGCATACTCCAGTATTGATCTCCTAACTCTAATGGTGGTGAACCTCTGTGTAATGTACTATAAGCTACATTCATAATATCTCTAATTTTCTGATTATTATCTTTAACTTTTCCTGCAAGATATAAACAAGTTGATGCTATTAACTGTAACAAACAAAATTTTTTCATTATATTATTTTATATCTAAATAATAATAGATAATTTAAAAAAATAATCTTACATATGGGTCATAACCACCTGGAACTGCTTCTCTCATATATCTATGATATAAAGATGCTGCTGTTGATATTGTTAATGGATGGGCATCTAATTTTAAACCTATAAAAATATAATTTATTATCATGTGAACATGCATAAAGTATAATAAAAATATAATACACTATATTTAGTAAACTAAATTGTATATTTATAATAAAAGAATCTATTATTACTATTAATTAATACTGTTATAAATTTTTATATATTACAATTTTATAATTTTAAAGGCATACTTACCACATTCAAATATGAACTTGGATACTGTAAAGCTATCACTTGCTTTGGTGTAGTCTGTTACAATACTCTTTTGTAAACTCAGCTTTTTTTCTCTTTGCATAGCGAGAACATCAATGACGCTCTTCATTTTTGAGCTGAAAATAAAACATATTTATAAAATGAAATTAAGAAAAAAATATGATATAACTAAATGCATATTTAATATGTGATGTACAATGATGATACATTATAATTAAATACATAATAATAAAAATAAAGTTTAACATGTGTATAAAGATTGTGATGTATGAAAATTTTGAGATAAAAGAAAGGTTACTTGATACAAATTCTATTATTTTGATGACATCAAGATGAATTATTTCCTATTTCAAAATTCAAACAGGTAATTTAAAGTATTACATTATATACATCATATGTTAGACATACCGCGTCAAAAAACTGTGATGAAAAATTAACTTTGATATAGATATGTGTTAAGGTGCAAATGGAAATTGAGACACAACCACAAGCTTGGCTTTGTGAATAATTTGTTGTGAGATATAGATACGCAGCGAAGACTCGCTTACCTCAGGGTCTCGCCTGTATTATTCGGCTCCAAGTGTATCATGTTTATGCACCTTTATAACAAGAGACACGCGCCAGAAATGCTCATACTAAACAATATAACATCAAGCAGCAAAGAGAAGAGATCTTTATATAGTTTTGACTTATTTTCTAGTACAAACAACAACAGAGGACGACAAATGTAGGAGAAAAGATTTTTCGCATTTGGAGAGGCTAGAGAATCGCCGGGAGAGCGCCTTTTCTCTATCGTCCAATGCAGGTTATGTATAACGAATCGTGATACTTTGAATATGGAAAAATAAAAAGTTTTGTTACAGCAAAACTAAAAGAGTGTTAATTATTGTTGCACCGTACCTTTTTAGCATGATTATAGAAAAGAACGCTTCGAGGCAGCGTTACTTAGCACCAAACCACAAACACGAGAAACAGCCCGAGGGGAGGGATACCACACTCCCGTGAGTATACGAAAAGCCGCAGACGCTGCGATGACTTTAGACGACCAGGCCGGATGCCAAAATCGGCACGCCAACAACCACTTGCGATAACGCCAAACAAACACTGTGCACTGTGCACATCAGCACGTATAGACGTTTAGGTTATGTCGAGGTAAGGTTAGTACGACTGATCACGTGACTGCGTGAACGTAACAGATTGGCTGGCTATATTTAAGCTCGCTTCCAAGAAAATATGAAAGTTCCATTCACAAATTCAATGTAGTGGACAAGGCGGGAGATTTCATTTGAAAACATTTAGAAATCTTATTTGTTTGGAAACTTATTAAAATTAACAATTTTTAGGAGGTATAGACTATAAATGATTCTCTAAGTTATCAAAATCATTACGAGCCAAAAAAATTTTCCGTATTTATACAATACTATAATTTTTGCGATATATATTTTTCAACTATACTGACTTGGATGCCCTCTATATAATTTTCTAGTAATTAAAATGAGAAATACTTGGTAGATAAAAAAATTCAGATGAAAATATTAATTAAGAAAAGAATAATATTTCTCTAAATATATTAAAATATTTACCTTTTACCGTATTGATCTAATTCAGTTGTTGTGACCATCCACTTCCCTAAAATACTTTTTCTCATTTTCCGATATGCGTTATGTTTTTATTATCACTTCTTATTACTTTGACTTAAATTTCTAATTTGTCAATATTTATATTAAACATTTAATACAAGATTAATTATGTACAATTTAGACTAATATACGAAAACACGAAGGAATCTGAAAACGAGAAAAAATATTCGTAAGATATCATGAGCACACGCGAACAATAAATTATTACTAGGTATTATACACAATATTCAGTATTACCACAATCTAGAATGATAGTGTAATTTCTAATTGAAATAGTGCCAGTTGCTTTTGAAAATTAACTTATTCTGTCATTTTTAATTTAAAATGGCAGTTCAAATTCTAGTTAATAACATTGTGGTTCTAACATTTCTTACAAAATAATTAAATGATCGTGAGTTTGTTAAGCTACACGTGGCTCTTATAGTTAAAGTATTAATGGCTAAAATCACTATAGTTTTAAAACGTCACCTAGCATTTCAACTATTATATAATTTTATTGCACTATCTAGTATTTACACTACGTCGATTGAAAACAAAAACTAACATACGCGTAACTAAAACGAACGAGAAATGTATTAGAAGAAATAAAATAATATTTCTTATATTACTCGTGCCTATACAACAAGAGCGACCCACATGCCACGCACAACTAGATATTAGTTTCTCTATTAGATTCTCCCAGCTTGTTTACACTTTACTATATATTATATAGATATATAGATATACGTACTATCAAACATTGTTTCCTTTCAAGTTTACTGAACTCTTTCGAAATCTTTTATTATTTATCATTATCATCGTAAAACATACTATAATATTAAAATTCGCTGTAGTTTTTCATAGTTTCATAAAATTATGTTCATTATAAAATAAACAAATATGAAGTATCGCAAATCGATTAGGTAAAATAGTAGTTTGAAAAACTTCGCAATTCAATGCGTTGTACAAAAGTATATTTTATAAACCTTATATAATTAAGAAGGATCATGATGCATAGAATTGTGTTAATTTGTAACTAGAAAGTAGGTCAAATTTTAGTTTCTTCTGTCTTCGTGTCTTCGAGATAAGAAGCGTTTCGTTAAGAATTTTTATCTCACATATATATATATATATATACGCACACTTTAATGTAAAATGAAAAATTCTGATAAGGTATCAGGAGTGATTCAATAACGATAATCTATTTGTCATTTTCTTATACAATTATTTTGCGATTATACCCTATATATTATTATATATTAAGACAATATTCTGAGTAAAGTTCCAAGAAGAACCCCGAAGTGACTAAGTTTACGGAATGCCAAAAGAATTTCTTCACGTCCGTGCACCGGAAAATATCCGTAAGATAAGACGGTTTAAGTATTTTGTCGTGAGTTGGTATACTCAAAACCGTATATAAAGCAAATATTCCATATTTTAACATTTCAACATAAATTTTGCTATCTTATTTAATGTTTTAGTTGACTTAGTAATATTAACTCGTTCGTTTTATAAGAATATTCTTGGGATTTCAAAACTATTTTTAAAGTATTATAATATGTAGCGAAAATTTACGTAACTAAATATTATTTAAAATCTAACAACCTTCAAATTAAAATTAAAAATACAAATTTGAACCGTAATACGTTATTGCCGTGCTCCAATATTATTTTTGGAGCTTTTAAGTTTTTATCCATAAAATGATTATTCCTACACCTTTAAACTATTACAATTTGTAAAATATTGAAAATATCTAATAACATCCTTTATCAAACAATTAAACGAATCAACAACAAAATTTTAAATAAAAAATGTTCTATGACATCTGAATTGCTGAATTTGCGGTCCCGATTTCGAAAATAAATTTTTTTCCAACACTCCGCAGACACTGTCGCTTGCAAAAATACGACTCTTTCGTCATCTATTAAAATTACGAATTTGACGCTCAACTTGACCTTGGTTTCAACTCTCTTTTGCAGGTTTGTGCACGCTTCGTATGACATATACGGAAATGAGACAGCCACGTTGAGACGGAGAAAGGTGACAAAACTTAACACTTTGTAAGCTTATCATATCTTTCAATCTTTTCAAGTATTTTAAAACTGTAGTGATTTCAGGATTAAAAAAAGAAAAAAGAAATTCAAACGCAAAAAAAGTAATATGATTTATTGTATTACCTCCTTTTTGCATTACAGCGAGAGAGACGCTACTCAAGGAATTTCATTTGACTTTATCAGCCTTTGCCATAAAAACTCAATTTACTTAATGATGCTTTTAATGTAGATCCGCAAAGGTTTAATAGCCTCAGGACAAATTTTTCAAAAGCACTTGATTCACTCAACTTCTCGTCATTCTTGATGACTGAATATAAAAAAAAAAACAATGCTTACTTGATGGATAATTTATTTATAATTTTGTAAATATAAACTTTTTTTCACGCAAAAGAGGCACATTTAAGTATTACAAAACATTATTGACAGATTTATTTTTTAAATTATTAGATTTTAAAATAACCCTACGGCTTTAGTAACGAATAACTTCAAAATACCAACCTTTCAAACGTATCCGCACTAAAATGACAATATTTACAATAATTGTACGTCCAGCGAAGAGCTCATGATATAACCTTATACGAAAATACGCCGTGCGAATTCCACAGCGAGTGAAAAAAACAAACCGTCTTACACGGCAAATATACTTTCTCTGTCATGCACTCGGCATTCTGAACAATTTTACGCCGGCCGTAAACTAAAAAACATTTTCGACATCTTAAAGAGTGCAGCACTCACGACTCTGAAGATAAGTTCACATCGACGAGTAGCGCTCGGCTGTACTTATTTAGTTTGAAAACACTGCGCGTGCGGCTAGAGGGAAAACCGGGATAGGAGAGGAATTCACCGGCGTGACCGCGCGGCAGAGGTGCATATAATGGTTTTTTTTATCCTCGGTATATAATGGTCCGAGAAAACTTCTAACGCGCGTCCTGCTTAGAACCAGTTTCTTCCACTTCTGCTCCTTACTTTTTTTTAAGAATAAAAAAGAAGATTGTATATCAGCTTGTTTATAAAAATCAGGCGTCTTTTCAGAGAGTGTAAAATTCTTTGTTGGAATTAATGATTTTATGTCGATTTTTTTTTTCAGGATTTCTAACAATTTTGGAGTTACGATGGCTGGAACAAAGAATTCATTACAAAAATAGCTGGGATAACTATTTTACTACCCAGACCTAACTAGAATAAATCATGTTTAGATATTACTACAATGGTATATATAATAGAAATATCTTCTAGAAAAAGAGTATAGAAATCGCGCTCCGAAACTACAGCAATCGAACTCCGAAATTCAATCACGTCATCATCGCCTGTATCCTCGACAGCCGGACTTTCCTCTTTGAAATCTCTGCCGAGCCTCCAGCCGGGATTCGGCAAATTCGCAAGGACCCCCAGCACTCGGGGCCGCACCACCGATAAAATTCAATCTCTCTCTCTCTCTCCCAGCCATTAGCCGTATCTCGCCCGCTGTATAAATAAAAGTTTGCTGCGCGCTCGCAGGATTATCTTATACGTACAACCCGCACGTCGCTGTCGTCGTTGTCGCACGTCGAATGAACAGTTATGTATAATGCCTCGCGTGTCTTGTGTGTGCGCACGATATACGCGTTTATATAGTTGAAATGAAAAAGTTAAAAAGCCAGGATGAGTGAGACAGAGATATATATATATATATACACCAACAAACTGGTCCTGCCAGAGAGAGAACAAGCGCGATAATACTGTATATAGGATATACGCAAGAGCGCGTTCTGAAAAAACGCGTTTCCTGCGCGTGTATATATGTATACACGGTGTGCGCGAAAGGAAGCGAACGACCCGTGATTTAAAAATTTTTCGAGATCCGATCGCCGCGCCGCGCTCTAAGCAGAGTTTTTGTAAATGATAATCGGAGGTGTAAAAAATGTCCCGGTCGACTAATAGCCGCTTGTAATGTCGACATATCGAATATGAAATCTTTCGCACTTAATTTATTTCGCGAGTTTGGAATAGAGAGACAGCCACGAGATTTCACTTCGAGCTCCTATATAGGTATATAAGTATCTGCTGTGTGACGTATACCGAGACACACGTGAGAAATTTTTATTTTATCTTTTTTTTTCAATGTTTATTTTAGGAAGAAGTAGGAAATAATGTAATCTCGGACAAACAAAATTAGATACGAAGATGGTGGTGTGCAAGTAAGAAGGAGCTGATGTACCCTCAGATACGCGCGTATATCAGTAGAATGATAGTCTAAATATAAGGGTAGATAGGATGTATAGATAAGACGTTATTTGTATAAATTTGCATAAAAATACAGGAAAGCGGCATGAAGTATAATTATACAGTATGCGCGCCTCATTATATAGTTCGCGTAGAATACGTACTTATACCGGCCTAAATTACCCACGAATTTACATACGAAAATAATTAACCAAAACCAGACCAAAAAAGAAAAAAAAATGAAATATTACGTCAAAAACAATTTCAAATTCTCAAAACTTCGCCGCAACCTTCCAAAACCGTCCAAACCGCACACATTTTTGACAAAAACATTGTCAACTGCGAAATAAATAAACCTTGTCTCATTCCTCTCGTAAAGTCAAAGCCCTGCTTGCTCTATCCAATCCAAACAAAACACGCGCTCATAGCATAGTCACCTCACTCTCGTTCACCTTTTTACTACCTCCCCGTAAGAAAAGTGCATTCCTCGTTCCCCCTCCACGATTCCTCATCGTGCGTGCGATGCCCCACAGCAGTAACCGTAAAAAAAGCCTCGGGATAAAACATGGGTGTGCCGCAGCAGCTCGGAAAAGATATTAGACGAGGGGCTATTCACCTGCGCAAGCGTAGCGTGTGGACCAGTCTCGGGACATTTAAACCTACGACTCATAGAGAGAGAGAGGGACCTGTGCCCCTCTTATACACCTGTATTACAAGGCGCGCGCGCGGCCCATTGAAACCTCCGAATCATTCATATTATGGGGGGGTCATACTCAAGTTTTACCGACTTACATGGTAGAAAAATACTTAAAACTAAATAAATAAAATGAATTACGCAAAACCAAGACATAGTTGCC